>RCUC01133998.1:0-21748 GCA_003697995.1 Taxidea taxus jeffersonii
GGAACAGTGGTGTGCTCTTTCTTGTGCCTGGATCTGTCTCTGGCCTACCACGGGGTCTAGCACACAGTAGGTGCTCAGGAAATATCTATTGAATGATTTGTGGGAAGTTGTGTGGGTGGTACCAGGTTGTTCCACTTGTCACTCCTGTGCGTGGCTAAGGGATTCTTGGGGACAGTCTCCCGTGGTCTGGAGAGGAGCCTCCTTCCTCTCCATTGCCACTGTGCCACACCTCCTGCACACCTCCCTTCCTGCCTCAGAAACTTCTTCCCACCTGCTTCCTGAGACCATAAAACAAACCAGAGGTTGGCGCCACTCTTCCAGGGGATAGGGATGTTTTGCATGCTGGACCTCTAGTTTTTAATGAAGTGCCTACTGTGTGCTAAACCCCAGTAAGGTGTTAGGGATTAGCAGGACTCTGCCCTCGGGAAGCTTTGGTCCTGGTGGGGGGGGGGAGATGGGTAATGCAGAGGTAGATGGACAAATGCGTAACAAGACCTGGGATGCACACAGGGAGCACGGGAGGACCGTAAGGTCCCTGGGATGGGATTTGAGGAGCCCCAGTGGACAGTCTGCATCTCGGGGGGTTCCGGCCAGGGTGCTTTTTTTTCCCTGAGGAAGGGGTGGCAGAGCTGCAGGGAGAAGTGCTGAGTCACAGAGGGAAGGGCCTGGGGCGGAAGGGGCATGGGTACCTAAGGAGGCTTTGCCCGCTGACCACCTTTGCCATGGGCCACTTGCCTCACCACTGATTTTTTTTTTTTTTTTAAATTTCTTGTCACTCTCACTGATGGCATATTTTACATTACATCCTCTAACGGCTTTTTATCACCATCTTTGCAAACACCTTGTGTCGACACATTTACTTAAAAATTGTTTAAAAGATACCCCGTTAGTCAGGGTCCCAGCAGAAAACAGATGGTACATTCAAATGAGGTAATTGAAGAGCATTTAATAAGGGGCCCTTTATGGAGGTGGGTAGGTCGAAGGCAGTGAGCATTTTGGGGACATCCTGGCGACGTTGGAGAACCTAACGGGGCAGGGGAGGGCTTTGGCTGGAACCCGGAGGAGGCTGCCACCATCGCAGAGCTCCCTGGTGACAGGCAACCTGTGCCGGGAGAATAAAAACCCCACTCTATCCTCTCCTATCCTCCAGTCTCTGCCGGAACCATGGGCTGAACCTAACAGGAGCCCCAGAGCAGAGGAGCCTATCAGCTTCGGTGGAGTGCAGGGCAGGGTGGAGAAGGGAGGAGGGTGGGTCCGGAGGGGCCGATGACCAACGCCCCCTGCATCAACCCCTGCCCCTGGGGCTGGCTTGGGTGCTGCTGAGAAACCATCTTTTGGAGATGAACCCCAGTTGTTGTTGTTGTTTAAAGATTTCATTTATTTATTTGACAGAGATCACAAGTAGACAGAGAGGCAGGCAGAGAGAGAGAGGGAAGCAGGCTCCGCGCTGAGCAGAGAGCCCAGTGTGGGGCTCGATCCCAGGACCCTGGGATCATGACCTGAGCCAAAGGCAGAGGCTTTAACCCACGGAGCCACCCAGGCGCCCCTGAACCCCAGTTTATAAAAGAAGTTTTCCTGTGTGGACTTGTTTGGGGGCATTGGGACCACGTGTTTGTCTTGGAGTGTGGGGCTCAGTCAGGCTGCCCTGGGGCTTCTGGCTCTTGGTTTTCTCTTTCCCCCCGCACGTGCTGCTAGACCACGACTCGGTCTTGCGCCATCAGGCCACAGATTAGGGGAGCAGAGGAGTGGACCTGTCTGCCGCGAGGCCCCGGCTCCTGGCAGGTAGAGCTGTTGAAATCACGGCCGGAGCTGCCCAAACTTGGTTATTTGCATAAATGGAGAATGGAATAGGCTCTCGTTCCGATTAACACCATTTACTGCTTAACTACTGGAGAAATTGGCAAGGAAGGCGCTCTGTGGCCGTCACCCCCCTCAACGGTGTCATTCCATTTATGGCTTCACTGGGGACAATGGCAGGGGAGAAGTCAAGGAAAGCAGGAAGGTCAAGGATGCTTCCGAGGAGCCTCTTTGTTCATTATGTATTTATACTGTGCGTGGTTTCCATTCGCTGGCTGCGCCGCTCCGGGGACCCCCAGAGGATGAGGCCAGGGAACCTGTGCTCTGAGCACCAAAGCTATTTTTATTTGTGCGCAGGGCAAGGTGACGTGGCTGCTGCAGGCTGAGGTTCAGCTCTCCCTGACACACAGAATTGGATATTAAGGCAGAATTAGAAGCTTGAGTCCAAGGAGATCCCTTGTGAGTGATGCATTCAGGATGGCATTATGACTTTCCAGACAGCTTCTGCGGAGAGCAGCAAGGGTAGATGAAGGAGCCGTTTCGGGGGGCAAACCCGGGCCCCCCAAGTAGCCTTGCGTGAGTCTGTGAGTCGATTGCGAGTTGTTTCCCCAAATCAAATTCCCTTCCTGTTGTTTCTTTTTTTCCATGACGCGTCCCCACTGGACATTCAGAAGCGTTTCCTTCTCTCCTCTTCCCAGAGCTTGCTTGGCGCGTCCCGCTCGCCCACCCGCCCGGGCCCCACCCTGGCCCAGGGCCCTGGAAAGTCCGGTGTCTGCGGTGACTCACGGACTCGTCCAGCGCGCTCAGCATCGCCTCACCTTCCAGCGAGGGGCGGAGGAGCCTTTCCTTGCTCTTTATTTAAAAAACATGTTTAGAGATTATTAAATGGCACAAACACATCGATGTATTCCATTCTGGAAAGTTTCAGATGCAGACAAGGCTAAAGTCTTTGTCCTGCCCCCCACCACCCACCCCTGGTTAATTTGCAATCAGTCCCTAGTCCGGCTGGCACGCTTGAAGACCTTCTACTCCAAATTTGCATAATACCCCGTTGCATAGATTCTGAGACACACTTAAACGTCTCTGTCGTCGATATGAATCCTACAATTAGTGGCTGGTCATGGTTTAATTGACAGGTTTTTCTTTTTTTTTCTTTTTTAGTGGTGTGCAAACTAGTAGTGTCTTTTACAACCTGTGGGGTTTTAGATTAGATGAAATATGGTGTATGTGTATCCATAGAAACAAGGGCATATTGATTTTTTATTAAAAAAACAAATGATACTCTATTGGATCTATCATTCCGCAATGGGTTTTTTTTCCCCCCACATAATACAATGGCTTGGAGAGTTTTGCACATTGGTATATAGGTCTCCCTTATTCTTTCTTTCTTTATTTTTTAAAAAGATTTTATTTATTTATTTGACAGACAGAGATCACAAGTAGGCAGAGAGGCAGGCAGAGAGAGAGGAGGAAGCAGGCTCCCCGCCAAGCAGAGAGCCCGATGCGGGGCTCCATTCCAGGACCCTGGGATCATGACCTGAGCTGAAGGCAGAGGCTTCAACCCACTGAGCCACCCAGGCGCCCCTCCCTTATTCTTTATTGACTGCTACATGGAGGTGTCTAGCATGGATGTGTAGCATGTTTTATGTATCTGGTCCCCTGGTGATGGACATTTAGGTTGTTTCTAATTGTTGGCTGTAGTGAACATTCTTGTACATGTCTCCCTTTAGGAGCACTTTTTCCCTGGCCAGTAGCCAGAAAGGGGCATTGCTGGGCCCAACCTTTCTTGCATTCTGTTCTCTTCCATATGTTCTGTCCCGCCCCATCCCATCCCATCCATTCCACCCTGCCCTTCAACTACAACCCCAGTACTTATTGGGTATCAGATACTGTGCCTAGATCAGTTTTGTGGCTTGAGGTATCTCCAAAAGGGAGTCAGATGCTGCCTCTGGGAACTTAGAGTCTACCTGGGAGAGTAGGCATGAAATGAGTCTTGGGTCAAAATTCCAGAGCATTCCTGAGTTCAGGAATGTTGGTGTGGTTCTGAGGAAGGCATTTTGGCCCTCATTTTATACTCATTCTGGGTCCTTTCAGGGCCAGCAAGCCCCTTAGGAACAGCAAAAAGAGTGCCCTTGCACTGACATGTCACCCCTTGACTCATCTGGGGCATGAGTGTGAATCTTCCCCAGTTGTGTTCTTAAGGCTGACATGTTTTTGGGCTGTTCCGGGGGCAAGATCCCTCTCTTGTTTTCTCTCCTTTGAGCTGAGTAGGGAGAAAAGAGCTGCCCACCTGTCCCATGACACCTG
Source organism: Taxidea taxus jeffersonii (assembly GCA_003697995.1). Classification (NCBI taxonomy): domain Eukaryota; kingdom Metazoa; phylum Chordata; class Mammalia; order Carnivora; family Mustelidae; genus Taxidea; species Taxidea taxus. The sequence continues at coordinate 4,105 of RCUC01133998.1, forward strand.
GTGTGTTGTCCAGGAAGGTTCTACGGCATCTCTCACTGAGGATGCAAGAAACATGGGAAGGGAGCAGGGACAGATGCGACAGAGGTGGAAGGAGCTGTCTCTCTGCTCTGCCCCAGGAGGGTTGGTGAACAGAAAGTGCGAGGCAGGCTGTCCTGGGATAGCCTCCGGCAGTGCTTTCCAACTTTTCAGTGCATATGGATCACCTGGGATCTTGTGGAAATGCAGATTCTAATTTGGCAGGTCTGGGGCGGGGGGGGGGGGGGGGGGGGGGGGAGCAAGGTTCTGCATTTGCTCCCAGCTCTTGGGACGTAGATACTGCGGGTTCCTGGCCCATACGTGGAGTAGCAAGGACTTTGGGATCACAAACCAAACCGTGGAGGCAGGGAGGACATGGGAAGAGGGGAAGGAGCGTTTTGGTGGAAGCTGGGGTTTTTCTAGGGGCCGAAGCTGGACACCTCTGGCAGATCTCACTTTGGGGGGTTATAAATTCTTTGACTTTGCCCTCTATTGGCACACGGGCCTCCAGCAGTTGTATCCAAGTCAAGGGAGAATTTGTTGGTTTGCTCACAGCTGATAGATTTGTGCTAGAATTTCCAACCTTGGGGTGGCATTTGAGTAGGATAATTCATCATTCTGAGGGACGGTCCCTTGCTTTACAGGATAGTCGGCACCCCTGGTCTTGCCCACTAGATGCCAGTAGCAACCTCTCTGATTATTGTAGCACTTTAAAAAAATGGCCCCGAAGGGAGATGTTGCCACACATGGTGAGAGCCATCGAGCCCGACACGGCCCTTGTTGAGGGCAGGGACCAGGGCCTGGTCTCCACGTCTCTAGAAGCTGACACCATGCCAGGCATAGAGAAGGAGCTTGATCGATGCGTGTTGTGTTAAAGAACGTAGCATGCTGAGCACGGAGGGGAACTAAAGTCCTAATAATCCCTTGTTCTTCAAGGAAAAGCCCCATCATGTGCCTCTGCTCTACCCCGCAGCGGGCCACCGCTGAGGACAGCACCGTCCTGACCCGAGCATTATCATGGGGACACGGGACACGGAGGTGAGGGACCATTTCTGAAGTTCATCTCTGTTTCCTTAGCTTCCCCCCAGCACTTTGAGGCTCCCTTTTCTCTTGGGTTTTGGATGTATCTGTCTCTTCTGGCATCTGGCAGAGATGCTGGAAGAGAAGGTCTGTCTCGTTCATCCTTGTGTCCTTGAGGCCCGGCACATAGTAGGCATCTTGCGAATGTTTGCTGGAAGAATGGTTTCAGTTCCCTAGGGGGCTTTGGCTCAACTCAGGAATTCCATGGTGGCTCCTCAATGATCATGTTTGTGATGTGAGTCACCCTCCCTGATTTATTCGTGCTGTTACTGTTCTATTTATTTGCTCAGCAGCTCTTTCTTGAGCACGTGTTCTGTTCTAGGCAAGGCATGATGGTGAGCAAGGTGGGCATTGTTCCCACTGTGGAGCTGATAGCGTGCTTGGAGAATCATACAGATGGTGAGGAAATCACAGTTGCGGTAAGGGCTTGTAGGGGAAGGTATGTGGTGCTGTGAAAATGCTGAGAGGTGTCTGGTCTGTGTCTGGTCTTTGTACTGGGGCTGGTAGCAATAAGATATCATGGAGGGCTTCCTGGAAGTGGTGAAATTGGGGCTGAGATCTGAACTGTATTGCATCCAAGTTAGTGCTTCAGGGTAACAATAAGGCAGGGCCACTCCCACCAGAGAAAGAAGTTCTTCTACAAGAATTTGATTTAAGGTTTTAAAGAAAGTTTAGAGGTTGCACAGATAAATGAATCAATAAAAATTTTGTTGAGACTTCATTATTTAATAGTGTAGTGGGTTTTGTTCTATTTCTTTTGAATCAGGCAAGTATAGAGCATACTCGTCTCTATATGCAGGGTCTCTAAGGGTCTTGTCCTTGGATCTGGAATGAGGAAGAGACAGTAGCTAAAGTTTCCAGAGGAGAGTGCCACAGACAGAGAGAAGAGTGTATGCAAAGGCCCTGGGGAAGCCGGGGTGCTACAGAACGTTGGAAGACCAGCGAGGAAGTAGGAATGTAGGGACCCGGAGAGCAGGGACGTGAGGGTGTAGAATCGGGCTGGGAGTCCTTTGGGGCCAGGTAATAGTGCAGGGCTTTGGATGCCATTGGAGGGGAGAAGCCAAGGTGTGGCATGACTGGGGGTGTGGCTGCCTCGTGAAGAGTAGACACATCTGTGGGTCATTCTGGGGGGTTGGCTGATGGGTTTCCCTGTGGGGCCAGCAGTCATGTGGCCTGGAGACACTCGGGCAGTGAGGATGAAGGTGCCATTGCATCATGGGTGGACAGATGATAACCCCATCCTGCTCCGCTCTGCGGAGGGCTGACTCCCTCTTCCCTTTCTGGGTCAGGCAGACCTGGCCTTCAGAAGCCAGATGGAGTCCAAAGGCCTCCGGGTGATGTTTAGATTTCTAAGTCACTGTAAATCTCACTGAAGTGACCTATTTTTCTCCCACCTCGCTCTTGTATTTTTTATGAATGGATAATAAAAAATGCGGCAGGGTCATTTGTTTTAATTTCCTCCTGACACCCGGACTCCGCGTTTGGTGGCAGCTGTCCCTCCAGTGGCTGGGTCTACCTCCAGGCAGTGGGGCCCTGGGCCTGTTCACACTGGGCTCTGTCGGGAACAGAGCAGCTGAGACAAGAGCCCCCGCCCTCATAAGGCAGCCGGGCCCCTTCTGACGTGGGGCCACAGGTTCGATGCCTGCTGGATGGGCCAGGACTGGTTCCAGCGGGCCTGCGTGGCTCCATGCCGTAGCACCGGCTGGCTTGGAGCTGAGAGCTAGTAGCCTCCAACCCATTTGGAACTGCAGGCCTGCCCGTCTTGTTAACCTGCGATGGAAACCAGTTCTTCCCAGGCTGATGTGGCCTCACGGTTGATGTGGAGGGGTGACAAGTCAGGGCCCCGAGGGACACCAACCTCCAATGCCCACGAGACCAAAATCTGGCTCTTTACTCAAGTGGCCATGGGTGATGGGGTCTGTCCCTGTTTTGCAGCCTGAATTACTGCTCCCCACCTGATGGCTGTCCTTGAAGTTTGTCGTGGGCTTGTCTGTGCCATTCTCTCTGCCTGGAACCTCCCCTCCGCAGTTTGATTCCTTGGCGAAGCCAGACCATTCTTTCTGCCTCCCCGGGAGCCTCCCCTGGCCCCTGAGCAGATAGCGTACCCTTGTTTACCAAAGGCATTTTTCTTGCTTTGTGCTTGTTAGATGAATTTGTTGTATAAGCTCTATTACATAAAGCAAGCCAAAGGAAGAAGGTAAACCCCAGCCATAGTCCAGAGATCCAGGCGCTGGTCTTGGCATCTGTCCTTCCCGATTCTGGTTCTGTAATAATTTGCTTTTCCCCACGTACCTATAGATTGTAAATAGTGTATCATGTCGTTAAATATTTTTTTCCTTCTTTTTTTTTCCTCAAAGACTTTATTTATTTATTTGACAGACAGAGATCACAAGTAGGCAGAGAGGCAGGCAGAGAGAGGAAGGGAAGCAGGTTCCCTACTGAGCAGAGAGCCTGAGGCGGGGCTCGATCCCAGGACCCTGGGATCATGACCTGAGCCGAAGGCAGAGGCTTCAACCCACTGAGCCACCCAGGCGCCCCTCGTTAAATATTTTCCTAAAGCTTCCACCCATCGGCCTTATCATGTTCCGTCGTCTGTCAGGGTTCAGGTAGGCACTGCAGTCCCCTGTGGCCAGATGGGACACAGCCATCACAGCAGTCGCCCCAGCCCCCCACGGGTCTTGTGAAGGGCAGGAGCTTGCCTTTTCACCCGTGTTTGCCCAGGTGCTGGCGTTTGGCTGTAGGCTTCATGGGATGTGTTTGCTGGATGAACGAATGGTCCAGAATGCTGTTCTTTCTCCCGTCATGGTCAGAGCTAACAGAGCCTGTACTTTTGGGCCTTTTCCTTTTCCCGCTCTAAGTATCCTCTCGCCTTCTCCCAGAAAGAACACTGCATCTCAGTGTGCTGTTGTTGCACCTTTAAGAGTGAAGCCCAGAGGGGCACCTGGGTGGCTCAGTGGGTTAAAGCCTCTGCCTTCGGCTCAGGTCATGATCCCAGGGTCCTGGGATCGAGCCCCGCATCAGGCTGTCTGCTCAGCGGGGAGCCTACCTCCCTTCCTCTCCCTCTGCCTGTTTCTCTGCCTACTTGTGATCTCTGCCTTTCAAATAAATAAATAAAATCTTAAAAAAAAAAAAAAAAGAGTGAAGCCCAGAGGAGGGATTGGGCTGGGAGGGGGTGGACAGAGAGCTGCCTACAGGCCAGGGGCAAGGCTGCCTTCTCCTAAGTGGCTTCTAGGCCCAGAGGGTGGGAGGTTCAGGGGGGCCCAGGGGCTGCTGCTGCTTGCGGGTGTGGAGGTCCCTGCCACCTCCCAGCTCCGGCAGCCACATTCGAAGGGCTCCAGGGTGGGCCTGATGCTGCCTTGGGTGCCTGGTGCCCACGCTCTTGTTACCCGGGAGCACAGCAGCCCTTGTACTCCCTCAGGCCCGCTGGAACCTAGGATCAAACGCCTTAATTTGTTCATGCATGGATTAAACAAATGTTTATCACACACCTGTTCTGTGGCAGGCTCTGTGCTGGTCCCTGTCCTCAAGGAGCCCTACAGTTCAGGGCTAAGGGTATAGGCTGACCAGCTGTCCCCGTTTGCCCGAGACTGAGAGGCTTCCTGGGATATAGGATTTTCCGTGCTAAAATTGGGAAAGTTCTAGGCAAAGTGGGACAAGCTGGTCACCCTAGTCAAACACAGGCGTAGATTCCCGTCACTCAAGGGGGAGCAGTCAGAGTCCTGCAGGTGGGACAGAAGGAGGGGAATGGGTGGGTGGGGTGGGGTGGGGGATGGTCTCAAGGGGGCATCTCCTGTGACGGATCTGGCATGCCTAGTGGTGGCTTTATGTGGAGCTGTGCTGTCCCTGGAAATGGTTTCTACCAAAGATTCTTTCCCTCTCTCTCAGTTCCTCATGCCATTCCCCCAACCCCAGTGGTCCCCGTTTGGGCAGGGCATCCCCAGGTGCTGGGGCCAAGCAACCTTCTGGAAAGTGCATGCCTTGGAGGCCTACCAGCCTCTAAGACCAAGGTTTTCTCTTTGAAGAAGAGGGGTCCCCCAAGTCTGCTCTGAAGGGGAAACCTGTCCTTCCTCCTTTGGGATTGGGAGATTGTTATCAGTTTGTTTTTCAAGTCACATTACCTCGTGGGGTTCACTCTTGACAGCCTCATCTATGATGTGAGCTTGTTGTTCACCCATGTCTTTGTTCATTCAACACTGATCATCTATTACATGCCTTTGGGATGCACGGATCCCAGAGCTGGGCACTTAGGAACCGGCAGATAGAAAAACTCCCGGCCCTGCGCCTTGGGAGCTGTCTCCAAGCCGGCCAGTTCCAGAAATAGCTTTCTCACCTACAGGTGCTGGTGGGAAGGACGGCATTAGGTCAGTAGAGCCTTATCCATCCCTTAGGGGGCCTCCCCGAGGGCTAGCACCCAGAGTGGAGGCTCCCTTGCCAGGTACCTCTCTGGAGCCTTTGTCCCCAGAAGACTGGGCCGAGGGTACTCTTGGGAGAATAGAATCTTATGCCCTTCACTTGGAAAAGCCATTTGTCTATGGAAATGCAGTTTACTTTCGAAAGGAGGAGAAAGAAGAGGAAGGCCACCAGGGTGAGAATGTGTTTCCTACGGGCCAACTCCAAAGTCAGTTTCTAGCCTGGAGGTGAAGTCCTGGGAAAATGCGGGGCTGGGCTGGACATGTGGTTACCCTCCCCCACGACCCTGCCCACTCCTGATTCTAAATGCTCTTGCACTCAGCAGAAATGATGATTATTTCTAAACATGCTTTAAGAGAAAAAATTAATGAAGGACAACCCCAAGCCCACCATGTCATAGCACGGTAGTACAAAGAGAATTTTAAAAGAAGCAACCAGGGGCACCTGGGTGGCTCAGTGGGTTAGGGCCTCTGCCTTCGGCTTGGGTCATGATCCCAGGGTCCTGGGATCGAGCCCCACATCGGGCTTTCTGCTTGGCGGGGAGCCTGCTTCCTCCTCACTCTCTCTCTCTCTCTGCCTGCCTCTCTGCCTACTTGTGATCTCTGTCAAATAAATAAATAAAATCTTTAAAAAAAATTAAAGAAGCAACCAGAATTTCTAGAGGAGAAATTCTTTCTGTGTTCCAGTGGCTGTGTCGTGGTTGAGGCAGGTCGCCCTGGTGCACGTGTTGGGGTGCGGTGGGGCGGCAGTTCTGGAAGGCAAAGGCAGAGCCTCGGAGGAAGGAAACGACCCCGCGTTGGAATGTGCATGCCTGTGTGTTGGTGTGTGTGTTCCTATCAACACATGGACACATTTATCACATTACATCTGCTTTTACCTTTAAAATTTTATGAACACGGGCATATGGCGCGTTATCCTGCCCCAGTGTGTGTGTGTGTGTGTGTGTGTACACACACGCAGGCAGGCCTGCTCGGCGCCCGCTCTTCGAGTGGCTTGAGGAAGTCTTCTGGAGAGAGGGCCTCGGAGCCCGTGGGACCGTGGGTGAGCTGACCTCCCCAGGGCCCCAGCCTGGCCCTTGGCCCACCAGGCCATGAATACATTTCCATCCATCTCCGGCCCCCATCACCTAGGCAGCTAATTCCTCTGAGCCCCTCTGCCTTATTAAAGTCACAGATCACTTTCGCAAGCTTAACGCTGTCAAGACCAGCGCGCCCCAGTTCCCAACCCTCCCCGCCATGCAGCCTCTCCTGGAGGGCCCGGGCAAGGGGGCAAGGGTGTGTTGTGGTGGTGGAGGTGAGGGTCCCTCCAGCGACCCCCCCCCTTCCCTGACTCCGCATTCCCCCCCCAACCCCCCTGCACCGCCCACCCGCCCCCCATCCCCCTTCTCAGTTCGGTCTGCCCGACGCCTTGCGGTGATCAGTGAGGTCGCCTCAAGATTCCTTCAGTAAAGCCCTTGGCAGGGAAACAAGGGCCATCACAGCTGCGCAGCACAGACCCGCTTCCAAAGGCGAGGACCGGGCCGGCCCACTCGAAGCGGCGCAGCGGCGGAGGGGTGCGAGGCTGGCTGTGGGTTCGCAGAACGCTCCTCCTGTCCCCGGCTGCCTCGGCCTCCCCTGTTAGGAAATATGGATGGTACCGGTTCCAGCGTTGGGAGACTCGCTGGCAGCGCCGAGCGTCTCCAAAGGCCCGCCTTGTGCATGCACCTAAACACTTCACTGAGCAATCTGTCAACATGTCAGCAACACATGTTTTGTAAAAAGCTTCCAGTGGGAGTAATGACTCCCACCAGGACTTCCAAAATGCTTTGAATTCAGCAGATTTCTATTGCGGGCATCCCCTGGGGTGCCTTTTACAATGCCTACATTTCAGAAATTTGAGCCACAGACCCCTGGGGGTTTCCTTTCATAATGCCTCAAAATGTAGGGTTATATTGTTGGAAGTCCCCATGGGGTCTTTATTAATACCTGAATTCTGAGGAACTGGAAATTACACAGGGCACTGCAGGGGCCCAGATCCACACCAGGAAGAAGAGAAAAACTCTGTGGGGAGATTTTTTTTCTTCATGCAAGAGTGAAAGAGAAGAATTTGCTAAAGGACAAAATTGAGTGTGTTTGAGCTCCCTTCATTTAATCTGCCTTCTAGAACGCTACAGTAAAATCTGCAATGGGGAAGGGGGGAAATGACTTTTCTATTTTTAAATCTCACTTTGATATTTTAGGGGCTGGGGCATGGTCTCTTTAAACACCCAGTGTCGAGGGGGTATTGTTTAAAAATAAATTATTTTTCTTTTTTGGTAATTGAAAACACCTCTGCCGGGCCCCCCTCTCCCGGGGTCTCCCCTCTTCCTTAGAGCTGTTAAACTCCTGGGGCGCCCGCCGGCTCATTATCATTAACCGTTTGGGGTCGGTTTGAGATATTGGCCTGCTCACTGTCCTCCCCTCCCCTCCCCTCCCCTCCCTTCTGTGCATTAAAGATGAGAAAATCAACCTTGGAGAGGGTCCAACCCCCAGTGCGAACTGGTTTCAAACCCTCTCTCCCAGTTGAGGCCATCAGAATGGGAAATAGTGAGGTTGCTGGCTACTTTTTTTGCAAATGTTTTGTTGCCGAAGTCTTGCAAAGACAGAAGGGATGTTCTCCTGTTCCTCAACAGACACACACACACACACACACACACACACACACACACACACACACGCACACACACGCACACACACGCACACACACCAGCTTCTGCCTGTGCCTTGCCCGAGCTCTCTTGTCTGCATGTTAACCTTCGTACTGTTTTTTTAAAAGTTACAAGACTTCCACATGTTAAGCCTTAGGGTTAATTTAAGCTGCTTTTTTTCCTTTCTAAATCTGGCACTCACTGGCTTGCTGAAAAGAGGTCTCTCGTTCTCTCTTTCTATTACAGTCTCATTGACTGGGACAAGAAAAATAACATTGAGAGAGCTAACTTGCAGCAGCCAAGGCCAAGAAATTCTAAGTTGCTGATAAGACCCTCCCTCCTTCCTCCTCTGTCCTCCCCCCACTCCTCCCTCCCTCCCTCCTTCCCTCTCCCTCCTCCTTTCTGCCAGAGTGACTGGATCACACAGGGGACTCGGGAACTCACATTTTCCCCCCTCGGTGAGACTCCCAGACGGTGCTCAACCATCTGTGGTCCCGTGGGTCCAGCAGAGGGGGGCCCAAGGAGGGGGGTTTGCCCATCAGGAGCTGGTTGGGTCAGACACTCACAGAGATCTTCTGCACCCACCCTGAGCGGGCTGATTAATTAAGCAATTGCATCATTGATTCAAGGTTTGTGCCTTGGTGCCAGGGCGCTGGCTGGCGCATTCCTGAGCTTCCCTCCCCTGGGCTGTGAGTTGTAGGATCCCTTTCTTTTTTTCCAAGCGGATTTTCCTTCTCCTGCCAATACTGGGCGCTTGGTGAGGAAAGGAATTGGGGCCCCTGTGTCTCAGCCACCCCCTCCCTGCCCTGACCCCCAGCTAGGAACCTCCGGTGGCTCCTGGGGTGTCTTGATGGGTGGGGCTTCGGGGCTCACAGCCCTGGGCAGACCTCAGGAGGGGACTTTTCTCCTCTCAGCAGGGCCCCATGGGCTTCAGCAGGGGCTCCAAGGCTGAGAGGGCAAGGAGCCCCGTGGTGCTGATTTGACATTTTTAGCTGAAGACCTTTGTTCAGACCAATTTCCAAGTAGCTTTGGGTTGGAGTGCATTCTGCTTTTTTCTTTTTCTTTCTTTCTTCCTTCTTCTTCTTCTTTTTTTAAATCCTGGGCGTATTTTTCCTTTTCTCTTTCAAAGGGATGAAATAGAAATCTGACCCCGGGAATCCCATTCTTGCCATCTCTTTCCCCAAGCCACGCTCTCCCGCCACCGGGCCAAGAAGGCCTCTGGGTCTCAGATCATCCTCTCCTGCCTTCCCCCCAACCTCCCCAGCCCGGGTCTTTTGAGAGCTGCAGACTCCCATGGGAGGCCATCTCCCAGCCTGAGGCCTGGTTCCGGAGCTGCAGGGTGGGAGCCGCCATTTTCCTGCCCTCCTTCCTCCCGGAGACTTTGGCCTCCTTTTGGGGGAGGCAGTGAAGTCTGCCCAGATGCTTCCCTAGCCTCTGACCTCAGGGTTGAGAGCAGCGGTGATGGGTGGGGGAGCAGTAGAGCAAGAAAATACAACCTACTTCCAAGGACACAGACTTTTTCCAGGGGAGGCCCCAGCTATGTGGCAAGAACCTCTTCAGTTTTCACTGAATGGAGGTGGTGTTATAAGAGCCACCTCTCCCCCTCCTGCTCCTGGGGGGCTTTGGGGGTGGGAGCAAACCCAAACCCCAACCCTAAAAGCAACCCGAACTGAACAATAGAAATCCCTCCCCCTTGTGTGCCTCAAAGTAAACAGTGAAGACACTGTCTTTGGGAAAGAGGGGATTGCAAACTTCAGTTCCTTAGAAAAACCCATCCCGTTTGCCAAAATAGATGGTGAACCTCCTTCCAGCGCTAAAAAGCTTCCTGGTTCCAGAGAGGAAAGCTTGGAGGGAGGTGGCATCCTCGAGCCCCAAGCAGATGTCCGGGAAGGGGAGGCCAGAAAGCCTCCTCTGTGCAGGGATTTATTTTATTTTTTAGATCTATATGCTTTGGCCACATTTATTTATTTATTTCCAAAGGGCTATTTTTGGCTTCTGCCCGGGCTCCTTTGTAGCAAAGCCCCCTTTTCTAGAATTTCCTCTCCTTTATTAGAGTTACAGCTCAGCTTTGTGCGGCCCTGGGGGAGCCGGCCAGCCGCTGGCAATTTCTCTCAGACACCCAATTACCCCCTGACGTCAGTGCCTCCTCGCCCTGCTCCCCTGGGTGCCTGCATTTTTTCCTTTGTAACACTAATAGCTGACTAGCTAAGTGCCTGTGGGTTCCTTGGCAGAGGAGTTGATTGTGTTTTCGGCTAGATACTAAATCCAAAAACTATGTAAAAATGTCAATAGGTGAGTGCACATTGATTTTGGTTAGTCACAGTGATATTTGAGCCCCTTTGGGGACTCTGTCTGGGGAAGTATTTTACAAGAAAGATAATATAACAGAAAATTACTGGAGCTCCGCGGGTCTCTGGTGGGTTTCTTAGGGGCCTGCTAAATTGCTGTAGAATCAACAAATGCTTTATTAATCTAAATTTGTGGTTTTGTTCTTTCTTCTCTTCAGAAGGTTGGAGTTTTAATGATGCCGGCGGCGGGGCTGGGCGGCGCGGCCCCGCACCCTGGCTGCCGGGCTGGGGTGCCCTGGCTGGTAATGAACTCCCAGAGGATTCTGGGAGCAGGGCGGCTGCGTTCCCAGCCGGCTTCCTGGGGAATGCGGAGCAGGCGCCGGGCCCGCCGCTTGCCAGGCCGAGGTCTGCGCGAGCAGATAAAGTGAGGGGCTGAGGGCCTGGAACAGCTGTGCCGGGCCAGGCTGACTGGGAGCGGCTGATAAGGGCCCAGAAGGAGCCCAGGCGGGCGGCGTGGCACCGCCAGAAATCTGACGGGGTATCAGGACTGGCAAAGAAAGTTAAACGCGGCCGGTTCCGGGGGATGGTTGGCGGACCTGCGGAGAAAGATAATGGTAATTGATGGAATCAAAGTCACAGCACAGCCTTGTGTTTTCTTGGCAATTAATTCCCCCCCTCCCCAGCTCCTCACCCCCTGGCATTCTCAGGGCCCAGGATGCCCCGTGAGCAGCCTGTGCGCTCAGATAATCAGCATGCCCTCCTCGCTTTGGCGGGCGGGAGCCGGGAGGATGCGCCGGGCACAGACACAATTAGAGACCAGGTTAAAAAAGAAAAATACAGTACAAACAAACAAGTCGGAAAAGAAAGCCCCACTGAAAAGTTAGGGATGTGTCACTCTGGGAGCTCATCTGATCTTGCTCTGGAAGGCAAGGAGGAAAATCGATGTCTTTGTAAGAGCGCGGGGCGCTGGGTCTCCTGGCTGGGCAGGACAATGTGAGTGGGGCCCGTCCCTGCACACGCGCGCGCGCGCACGTGCACACGCACACCACGCCTCCCGCATGGTGCTGCCGGGGAGACGGCGCCGATAATGGGCCCGCGGTTTATGCTTATGCCGTGGACAGATGTGCCTGCCTCTCCCGCGCGCGTGCAGGCCTGCCCCCCTCTACCTTTTGTCCCTTGAAAGGCAGCCCTTCTCAACAATAGGCCGACCAGGCTGTTTCCGAGGGCTCACGCTGCCCGCCCGCTCCCTAGGTAAGGCTTTCAGCCGGCCTTTTGTTGTGCACACGCTGGGACACACCTGCTTGCAGACACGGGTGAACGCACAACTCTGGGGCGCACACCCACTCCACGGCCGGGACCTGGCTTGTTGTTTCCTAAGCGGGTCTGGCTGGGCCCCGGGGAGCCCCCGTGTGGACTCCGGGATCTTAAGCAAATAAAACACTCCAAAAAATTTCCCAGGAGTCTTTTGAAATTAAAATTGGTGTGCAGTAAAACGGCGTGTCAGGCCAGCGTGGGAGGTGCAGGCCTCCAAATAACCAGAGATGGTCGAAGGGAAGCCATTGGGAGCAGTCTTCCAGGTGATTCTACCTGGTGCTTGGCATACACGCCAGGATCCTTCTTGGTTGGTTTTAGGGAGGAGTGGAGCCCTCCTATTGAAAGGTGATGCCATCAGCTAGAGGGACTTTGAGTTCCCCTTTCCTCTTTCTGGGAGCCCATCTCTGGTTAGGTGATAGAAGCCGGGTGACAGAGGGACCCAGTGGGACAGGACTGAGAGGCTTCTGATTTTATTCTGACCTTCTGTCAGATTCATCCCATTCTGTGAGGGGTGGACATTAGCCTTCCATGGAAGCAGGGTCCCGAGTATGGTCAGAGAGAGAGAGAGAGAGAGAGAGGTGTGGGCCGGCCCTCCCCAGCAGCCTCCTCCCCCAGGACTGGCCACATTCCTGCATCAGCCCTCACCAGCTCCCCCAGAGCTTTGTCTCCCCTGTAGGGTTGGAGGAAGGAGGTTTGGAAAGGAGGCCCCCTGGTGACTTCTGAGCCATCAAAGCCTGGGACAGCAGGCCTCCAGGCCCCTCAGCTCCCCTCCTGAATGGGCTCTGCAGGCTGGCAGCTGTTTTGGGGCCTGGAGAGGAGGAAGGGGGTTGGTTCTTTGTCCCTGGAAGGAGGCCTCCCGGAGGCCCAGGCCTGCATGGCGGGCAGCCACGTTAACCTTCCACCCTGGGGGGAGGGGGCTTGCCTGAGGTCAGGCACATAATGAGGCCAGGTCCCTGGCTGTCCCCTGCTTGGGCTCCTGCAACAAAGGCCCAGTCAGACTGCACAATGAGGGGGAGGCGGCCGGGTGGGGGCGGGTAGGTGCCGCCACAGCCAGGCCTCTGCGGCCCAGGGTTTCCGTCCAGCCTACCCCATGCTGGGCACTTCAAAGGGGCAGAGGGGAGAGGCCAGCCCGCCCCAGCGGGCCTGGGCCTCCTGCTCCCAAAGCTGCCACCGGAGGTGGAAAAACACCTTGAGAACATGGTCATGGAGTCAGGTTTTTGGAATCTGGCACCACGGGGAGCCCTTGGTATGGGGTCTTTCTCTGGCAGCCTTGTTTCACTTTCTTTGTTTGGAGCCAGAGCTCAAGATGGCCCAGTTATTTAAATCAGAGCCTTTCAAATAATCAACAACAACAGAGTCCACGTCCACGTCCACGTAGGAGGACACAGACATGTCGCCAAGTCCAGAGTGTGTCCTCACCTCTCCTGAGTGCCTTTTCTGTCTGCTTGATGAAATGGGAGGGTGATGAAGTCCTCCTCCAGACCCCCGCGTTCTCACAATAGCACGGACAGCTGGGCAGTGGTCCCGTTTCACAGATGATGCCACGGGAATGAGCAAGGCTCTCCGGGAGAGCATGCAGCTCAGTCACTTGCAAACTGTGACTCCTGTGGATTTACCAAACATCCTCGTGCCTCAGTTTCCTAGTCTATAAAATGGGGCTAATAACAGTACCTACCTCATGGGAGTGCTGGGAGGATGCCTCGAAATACTGTAACAGGGTCTCAAGGTCAGCATAGTAAGCGCCCGGTAAACAATGGCGGTTCTTTTTTTTTTTTTTAAGATTTTATTTATTTATTTGACAGACAGAGATCACAAGTAGGCAGAGAGGCAGGCAGAGAGAGAGAGGGAAGCAGGCTCACCGCCGAGCAGAGAGCCCGATGCGGGGCTCGATCCCAGGACCCTGAGATCATGACCTGAGCCGAAGGCAGAGGCTTTAACCCACTGAGCCACCCAGGTGCCTCAACCATGGCGGTTCTTGTTGAAGTCAATGGGTCTGGAGTTGGGTCCAGGTCTTCTCGACTCCAGAGCCAGTTCCCTTTTTGCTTCCAGACTGAACAAAAGAAACCTGTAAGATTGCCGAGGGATGACTGGTCCAGGCTGCTGGGTGTAGAGCTGGGGAAGAGGCCCAGAGAGGGGATAAGGACGTTCCGAGCCACAGGTGTCTTGGGTACTGGGAGGGGACCCAGAGATGCCTCTGAGGGCCACATGGTCCTGTCTTAAGCACGTGTGGGGTGCATGTAGGTGTTGAGCATAATTTGCCAGCTTTTGCTTAACTGTGGACTCATTTCTTCACATGATATTGGACCATATTTTGTTTTTTTTTAAGATTTTTTTAAGATTTTAAGATTTTACTTTAAGATTTTTTTTAAAGATTTTACTTTTTTTTAAGATTTTACTTACTCTTTTAAATATTTTGTTTTTTTTTTACTCAAATAAAAAGATTTATTTGAGAGAGCATGAACAGGGGGTTGGGGAGGGGCAGAGGGAGAGGGAGAAGCAGGCTCCCTGCTGTGCAGAGAGCCCAACTTGGGGCTCTATCCCAGGACCCTGAGATCATGACCTGAGCCGAAGGAAGCTGCTTAACTGACTGAGCCATCCAGGTGCCCCTGGGCCATATTTTGTATCTTGGAAATGCTCACGATTTCCAGAGGCCCTTTCAACACAATCGCAAGAGGCTGTTGGGTAACCAAAAATGGGCTACCTGGTCCCCTTCACCCTCGCCGTGGCCTGGCGGCAGCGGGTAGAAAACTGCCCTAGAGAGAAGGCATCAGAGTCTTTCCTGGAAGGAGGAGGGCCTCTAGGGTCTTGTGTATGGAGCGCCCTTTGCAGGACAGGAAGACATGGGCCCTTCAGCCCTTGGGAGTCTGACGGGGGTGTAAGGCAATGGGAAGACAGGCACGCTGAAGGAGGTCTTGGTGCTGGGCAGCCATCTCTGCTTGTAGAGGAGCCGGCATTGGATGCTTTTACCACGTGGGCAGAAAAAGAGCTTTGTGAGGTAGCTGGAGGTACAAAACCACATTTCAAACTGGCTGGAGAATAAACCTTGAGGCGTGGAGGAATCCTTGGGTGTTCACCTCTCATGTTCTCTTGTCTCCGCTTTCCTCTTTGTTGGCTTCATTCTCAGCCAGGCTCTTCCTACGGGGGGCTGGTTAATCCCCCTCCCCTCTGTGGCCCCACACACACATCCTCCTTGCTGAGCGAGAGCATCTCTTTTCTGATGATGAGTGAGAAAGCCTCAGGATTCCCTCCAGTTGGCCCACACTGGTCATGTGTCCAGCCCAAACTGGTGTGGTGGCTGGCGACACCTGGCCTGGGGTGGGGGGTCTGTATCACAGAGAGAGGAGTGTTGGCTCAAGGAAGACAAGGCTGCTCTTATAGAAGGTGTGAATGGGTGGTGGACAGGCTGAAAAGCACAGGGTATCCCACCTCGGGCTTCGGGAAGCATCCTTTGAACTTTGTTCACCGTCACATGGGCTCTGGAGCCCAGCTGCTGGGGTTCTGCTTTGCACCTACTGTGTGATAGGGGACAAGCCTCAGCTTCTTGCCTCAGTTTCCTTATCTGTCAAATGGAGCGAACGATGGTCGGTATCACCTACCACATGGGTTTGTCGAGGGCACCCAAGAGTCCCCCTGCAGGGGGTGCTCCAAGCAATGCTGGGCACAAGAGAGGCACTTAAATAAATGTTAGCTGTTGCAGTCTTTCTTAAATCATTCACCTGCTAATGAACTCTTGCACCCAGATAAGAAGTGAGGAAGTCATGGTCTTTGCCCTCCTGGACTGTAATATCTTCCACAGAGACTGCCTAAAGGGGAAAAGTGTAGAAGTGTGTGAAAACTTCTGGAAGTGGCTTTTTACCCTGCATGTTGCGGCTGGCCTGTCGGGGCTTGTATACACCACCCATTGAGCTTTGCCTGGCTCCCTTCTTGTGTCCCTTTCTAGAACCTTCCCCGTGTGGCTGGTCTCCTTAGCTTCCGTCCCTGCTGCCAGCAAGACAGATGAGCTGGCTTCAAGACTTCTGGGCTCTGGCTGTAGGAGGTGGAGGTCATGCTTGGGTCTCCACGTTGGTCCTTGCTGGGGGCCACTGGGGCCAATGGATCCTATTTCCTGGCTTCCCTGAAGCTTGCTTTCTTGTGAGGTCTTGGGCTTGGCTCCATTGTGACCTTGCTGGGTTGTTTGGTGCAGCTCTTTGCACCATGGGTTCAGGCCAGGCTTCTGAAGGAGGACAGGATGGGGAGGGAGAAAACCTACTCATTTCCTCCCTTCTAGCCCATGGGTGGGTGTACTCAAATGTGAAGGACTGTGCATCAGAAAGGGGAGAAAGCAGGTACCGCATCCTTTCATGCCCTCAAAATCTGTCTTAGTTATGTGCTTTGTGGTGCTTTATTTTTACCCATCAAGAAACTGAGGCCCAGAGATGTTGAGGAACTTGCTCAAGGTTGCCCAGCTGGGACATGGCAGGGCCTGGTGGCAAACCCGTGGATCTTGGTTACTGAGTTGCACTGTCCCATAGAATGAAGTTTGTACAGACTCTGTCCCTTGCTTTCTACAAGTTAATTTCAGAGACGAGAATTGCCAAGAGAGAAGAACCCTGGTAGATTAGAGTATATGGTTGTATATACTCTTTATACATGTGTAATGACCCTGAGTATGTCTTCGTGGGCTGTATTCACTCCTTTCTAAAGGACCCCTGCCTTTGTCTGGCCAGATTCTTCCCTACTAAGGAGTGGCCACTTCAGATCCCCTCGTGGTGACCGGAGGTCCAAAGTCAAGGGCCATGGGCCTGCTTCTGAGAAGGAAGTAATCAATGACCCTGATCAGATGCCTGTGCCTCAGGCTGGAGCCGATGGCTTTGGGGGAAGCTCACCCCCTCCTGTCTCCACACACTCCCCAGGGTTTAGGTCTGCCCAGACAGGAATCAGCTCACAGGAATTCATTAAGTTTGCACGCAGACCTCCTGGCCCCTCTCCGGAGCCTCCGCCCCCTACCTGCTGGCTCCACTCCCCAGCCTGCTACCTCCAGCCTGGGGGTGCTGCCCCAGGGCAGACCCCTGGGGCTACTTGTCCACTGCCCGCCCCCCCCCTTCCAACTGGCTGTGCCTCTGCTGGGCCTTCTCTGGGCCTGGGCCTGGCCACACAGTCCAGTCTTAGGCAGTGGGGGGCATGGGGGGCAGTGGAGGAGGGTCCCCTGCATTTTCCATTTTCCTCCTTTGAATGCTGGTGGCTGACATGTCCTGTCCTCTGAAAAGGAGGGAAAGTGGCACAGCCTCTCGGCCTCCTTGTTGGACAGTTTCCCTCTCTCTCTTGCCGTCGCCCTCCTCTGACCCCGTTCTCATTGGAAACGCTGCTTAGTGCTGCTGCCTGTATGCTGTGCTGGGGTGGGGTTCAAATCCCAGGCCTGGCCTGAGATTCTTTTCGGGGCACGAATAACTCATTTGCTTAACCTGTCAGTACCTCATTGGTGCCTCCTCTGGAATCTCTAGTCTGTACCTTGTTACCAAAGATATTTGTTATTACTATTATTACTATTATTGTTATCATTAGGGTGGAAGCTCTAGAGGGTCATTGGGAGGTGATGTCACACCATGGAAAGAAGAGATGACTTGGATCTTGACAATTCTGTGTTCAAATTCTCTCTCTGCCCCACGCCTCTGATCTTTAGCAGGGAGCCTCTTTGTGAGCCTTAGTTTACCCCTCTGTGAAATGGGGCCACCGGAGCTTCGCTTGCACGGTGATGGGGGACTCAGAGGGGTTAGTGTGAAGGGTCAGCACAGTGCCAGGCACATGGGGGCTGCGGTCAGTGAGGGGTGGTTCTATTTCTTTGGCATGGAACAGGCCACCCCCGGAAGAGATCAGATTGGGGGTTTGGGGGGGG
>RCUC01133999.1:0-38254 GCA_003697995.1 Taxidea taxus jeffersonii
GTGCGTGCGTGTGTGTGTGGTGTGCAGTGTACTGTTTTCTCTGGAAATGAGTACGATTGTGTGTGTGGGCATCGTGGAGACCTGTTCACCCAGGTGATGTGGTTTGTCTCACTCTCAGAGAGCTGAGAGTTTGGTGCTTTTTTACAAATAGGCCTCCTGCCTGTGTCCAGCTGTGCGTTTTGCTTGGTGCACTTTGCTGGGTGATTGCTGCCATGAGCTCCCAAGTTCACAGGAAAATGTTCAGGAATTTACGCGACCAGGCTGAGGCCAATGGCGCCACGTTCTCGCGGGCCCCACTGCCCATCTCCCTTTTTCCCCGGGTTTTTTCTTGCAGGAGAGTGACACCTGACAAGACTTAACGGATAACTGACTCTTCCCTTCTCTTTTCACTCTCTGTCCCTCTCTTCCGCCAGGCGGGCGCCTCGGTGATGTCTGGCACAGGAGAGAGCACTAATCCAGAGAACAGCGAGCTCAAGTACTCAGGTCAAGATGGGTTGTACATAGGCGTCAGCCTGGCCTCGCCGGCCGAAGTCACATCCTCGGTGAGACAGGATTCCTGGTGCGCCCTTGCCCTGGCCTGAGCCCGCTGCCTGGGAGCAGGAGGCCGCATGGCCTGTGGGCATTGGGTCAAGCCGGCCATACCAGGGGGAACACGCTAACGGAGCTTTCCTCCCATACGTGATTTCTGTGCCTTTACTTTGAAAGAGATGTATTTCCTTTCCCTGGAGGCCTGCTCTGCCTTACCACCCTACCCCCGTCTCTGAAGAGCCCGAGAAAAGACAGAGAGCTTCCAGGGAAGGGCTGGTGCAGCCCACAGCCTGTTGCCTCCTCCCCGCCCACGGCCCCTTCCAGCCAGCCTGCCTCTGGGCCTGCCAGGGGCACCTCATGTCTGCCGTGCCACTTCGAGAAACCGGGACTAGGACCGGGGCCTTGCCTGTGAAGGAATATTGAGAGAAAAAAAATGTTTTTTTAAAGGTTTTATGTGTATTGCCCCAAATCATGTGCTTCTTCTGATCGGTTTTGGTTGTTCCAGAATCTCTTCGTACCTTTTCCACACCTGAATTTCACCTGCTTTCATGGAGAAGACCATGTGAGGCCATTTGGTACACACACCTCTGGAGGCTGAGTCAGAACTGTGACTCAGTTCGCAAGACTCCGTTATGACTAACGTACACCGTGACTGACGTTCTCTCAAAGTGCATATTGTGTGACTGATCTGCAGTCAGTCGGGATTTGTAAACAGGGTAGCAAACGAGATATTTTTCTTCCATGTAAACAATAATTTTTTTAAAAAGTGCAATTTGCGTTGCAGCAATCAGTGTTAAATCATTTGCATAAGATTTAACAACATTTTTTATAATGAATGTAAACATTTTAACTTAATGGTACTTAAATAATTTAAAAGAAAAAAAATGTTAACGTAGACATTCTTAGACTTCTTTTACAACTGCATCCCATTTCTATATTTCCAATTGTGAAAGAAAAAATATTTCAAGAACAAATCTTCTCTCAGGAAAATTACCTTTATCCATCTGTTAAGAATTTTCTATACAAGAACACCAGGATCCCCTCTTCATTCTTACTGTGGAATACGTGCTGGAAAATTGCAACAAAACTTGACTACCTAACAGATAACATTTGTAAATACTCTAGGCATCTGTACACACTACGATGAAGTCTATAGCGTGACCGACCCACAGGCAGGTTGGTTTACATTAATTTTTTTTAAAAAATGGGATGGCGTATGGAAACTTACTTCTCCAAAGTTTTAAAAATAAAAAGGGTATTGTTTTGTCTTCTGTACAGTGAGTTCCTTCCCTCTTAGTTTCATTTGGATACTGTATGTGGCTAGAGATACATAAAAAAACAAGTGCATGTGGTGTTCGCAAATTGCCTTTAGACTTTCCTTTCAATGAATTTTCCCTTTAGAGCTGCTTTCTTCCTTGGTTTATTTGAAGTCGGCACATGGAGTTAGCGCTTTCAGTTTGGATTGGGGATGACTTTTATAAGTGAAAAGGACCCAGTGTCTATGACAGTATCTGAAATTATAAGTGTTGTGTGTAGGACTCATCCTCGAAAACATTTAGAGAGTCCAGAGTCTTCCCTTCTGAAGGAAAGATACTCTTAAGACCCAGAGACAGAATTGTGTTTTCCCTTCTAGTTCTCCTCTTGCTGCCAAAGTCTCCCAGCTCATCTGAGGTTGAAGTCCTTAACACTCTGCAGAAGGTAGGAGGTGATCTGGACAGTCTCTGGATTTCAGAAAACCAGGAGACTGACAACACAACACCAGGAGACTGGCATTTCACTTCGGCTCCTGAAATGTGGGACATGTTTTACTTCTTTCTTGTGCACTGGTAGTCATTCTGTGTTGAGTCTTCCAAGAGGGCGGAATCTTGCTTTGCAGAGGGTAGTAGTGCAAGTGAGACTCTGAATTAAGGGATATGTGTGTCTGGGGAGGCCACGGAGTCCCACATGCACCCTGATGGTACCTCTACGGTGGGCTAGAAGAACGGTCTGGTGAGTCCGACCACCAGGCTTCAGGTAGGTCCTGCCTCTGCCTGCACTGGCCTCTCTGACCTTGGGTGAGTTACCCCATTCTCATTTTCCTCGTTAAAAATCATTCCAGTTAGCATATAACTCTCAGGATTAAATGAGATAACCCATGTGAATTGCCCAGAGCAGTGTGGGCACAGAGTAAGCATTAAGTGCTGACTTGGAGGGAGGGTGGCAAGTGCTTTAACCGCGTGGGGTTTGGAATACCTTACCCCCTATGGGGTATCTAGAAGTTTATGGTCTGTGAGGGTATGGTGTCCCTTGACTCAGCTTGCTCTTTCTGAACAAGTGGGGGTGTGAGTGAAATGAGGGATTTCCTCAGCCTAGGGGGTGGTAGAGTTGGAGGGATGAGGAGGCGCAGGAGAGACGGTCTGCTGAGTTGGGCTGACTGTTTAAAAGAATAGGGTTAGTCTGAGAGCCGAAGAAAATTGTTACCCGACTATTCTTTTTTTTCTTCTTCTTCCTCTTACTCTTCATTACTTTGCTTTCTGGTGGGTTGGGAGTTTAAGAGTTAATACACGTTGGTTGGAAAATGAATTGCTTTTGGGGCTTTCAAATCTTTTTTCCTGTGGATGGTCTTAGACGTTACTGCTTCCAAACCCAACACACATTGGGTTGCTAAAGCTCACCTTTTTTTTTTTTAAGAACACAAAAGGGAAGAATTCAAGTTTTCATAAAGTACAAGCAGCAAGAAGGAGGGGAATGGGGCTGCTTGTATGTTATGTTGCCTGTCCTAATACCATGAACTCTCCTGAATTAGGCCTTTAAACACTAACTTTCTCACCTGTGATTGTATAAAGAACTTAGATAATTTGTTTCAAATACGTGATGTCAGCACTACTCCGGTAGAGTGTGACCTACAAAAAAACAAGTCCTGTCTCTAAAGGGAGTGCGTTTAAATAGATGGTGCATCTCAGCCTCAGGACCCATTACCATGCATTGCAGAATTACTGTCTCCTCTCTGTTTCAGGTCACCTTTCATAACTGAAGATTCTGTCTCGGGGGGGAGTCTCTCAGGGGTCACTGTGGTGTTTCCTGGTGCCTGTGGGAGGGTCAGGAAAGCGAAGGGAGCCATTTCCCCCTGCAAATAAATTAACTTCTTGCTCATGGGAAATGTTTTCCCCAGTCCTTGGAAACTGGATGCAGTTTCAGCCCATAGCTAGATTAGTTGCTGGGAGGGCAATGCATAAGTCTCCAGTGGCTGGGCCAGGTTCCAGGCTACTGGGAGTTTGGGGCAGTGTGGTAGCTGTGGTGCATTCAGTTCTACATCCTGGCATTTTCCATGGGGTCTTCGAATCTGACTCTGAGGAGGAATTAACTGTAGGCGAGGCCAGGTTGGCAGCAGGATCAAACATTCAGGGTAAGGCAGCTTTTGCTGATGAAAATGCATTTTATTTCTGGGTTGAAATACCAAGTCAACTTGGCAACAATCATTACTTGTCTCCTGTTTGGAAACTGATGGGCAGTCAGATATGAATTTAGTTGCTTTAAATCAGAAATATCAGTACATTTGCTAGCCCAGATTTTTCAAAACCAGGTTTGTTGTAAAAATTGGGTACCTACAGCTCTGGCTACTGGAGGCTTCGAGATGAATTTTGTGTGGCTGAACCTTCTTCTGTAGTGAGGGTGCTGGGGTGTCTGGGGACATGGTGGGATCCATCTGTAGGACCTGCAGAAGAATCCTATGAGACGCATGACTGGTTCCGATGTCAACTGCTAGGAGGGCTGAAAGCCTCAGTTTTGTAGGCGCTCTGAATAAAATTTATGGTTGATACTTAACTTAGAGGTTCTCAAAGTTAGTAAGGGGCATGTGCACATTGAACCCCTGAGTTAGACATTAGAGCAAGCCACCACGCTCCCACCAGGTACCAGGCATCTCCCAACACTGCACCCAAGAACCGGTAGGACAACTGGTCTGTGCTGTGCTTTCCTGCTCGGGAGCTAGCCCAGAGAGGCGGCTCTTAACACTGTCCTAGTTAAAAGACAAATTAGCTTGGAAGCTTTTTTTTGTTTCTTAAAGAGTGGACCTTTAAAAAATAGCCTAAATATAGCAATTAAAGATGAAATAGTATTTAATTAATGGAAGGGCTTCTGTTTCAGTCGTCAGTGGTTCCCTGTGGTAAGGTAATGATCTTGGTATCTCTTCACTTTGGAGCAAGTCATTTCCTCGCTCTGGACCTCTGTCTCTGAGCAACCATAAAATACAGGAATCAGGCAGCATGGCTGCTCGGAGGTCCCTCCCATCTGCGTTTGCTGCCCACAGGCCCAGGTGCAGGTTCTGTGCCGAGGCTGTGGTGTGCCTGTGGGAAGCTGATGGAGTTGGACTCCCTTGTAGCTCTCTTCCAGTCCCCTCACCACCACGGGTTCTGGTCTACGGAGTGGGAGTGCACGTGCTGTCCTCCTGCTGCCTTAAGCCACAGAGGGTGAGAAGCCTGGTCATACTCGTGAACTTTGTAAGAGGTACTGCCCTAACCCCTCATGCCGAACCTGCTTGGTCTGGGGCCCCCGTACAAAACTTAGTACAGCGATACGGACCCAGACCGGAAAATGGAAACGTCTGGCAGCTGAGCCGTCCACAGAACAAGGAAAAAACAGCTTTGCTTTGCTTGGCCCATTGCTTCAGTATCTTGTAGTTGGTTTTTTATTTCTTGGAAACAACCAGCTTTTCATTGTTTGCCTTCTGTGTCTTCTCTTTAGCCATTGAGAGTTTTCCCTCCGTGTCTTTCCACCCCTTCCCTGGGGTTTTATCTCTCTTTTTGTGAATTCTGTTCCTTTCACACTCCAAGGCTGGTCTGAAATAGCAAATATTTATCTAGCACAGATATAACGAGTTTCTATACAACGTGTTGCACGTGTCCATACATGTAATCCTCATCCCAAGGGAACGAAGTGGTGCTATCCCCGTTGTACAGATGTGTCTGCAGAGGCACAGAGAAGTAACTTGCCCGAGGTTACACGGTGGCACAGCTGGGATTTGAGCCCCGGCAGTCCAGCTCCAAAGCATGTGCTCTTAATCTCTCCATCATACTGTTTCTCATCTTGATTTAAAGGGGAAGAAACTGAAGAAGGCAGAAGGGAAGCCAGAATTGCCTTGAGACATCAGGCTAGGTGGTCGTCTTCTCCCCCAGCATCTCAGAAATCCGTAATTGTGACTTGCAATATAGGTATGCCTTGATTGAAGACACCTAGTTAATGTATTTCTTCCCACGACAGTTTCTTTAGAACATGGAAGGTAGGGTGTAGTTAGCCAGAAGGTAAGGGAAAAAGTTTGAAGGAATTTTGAGCAATTTACTTATGGAGCTCCAAGTAAGGCTTGTTAATGCCCTTAACCTGGCACAAAAGATGAGGGTAAAGCATTTTGCAAAGTGTAAAAAGCTGGCAAAGTTATTAATAGTGGTTAAAACTGAACACGAGAGAACAAGGAATGCTTCATCGTGGTGCCAAATCTTTCTATGCCTGGTTGTGCCAAGGAATTTTTTTTTTTTCAGAAAAACTTGTGCAGGATGTTGGCAGTGGTGTCTTAGGCTTTATCTTTTTAAATAAGTGTTCATTAGTGCTTACATCATTGTTGCTATTATTACTTTGCTAAGTGAACATTACTAATGATGCTTTCTGTCAGGGGTTCTCAGACTTCTGTTTGCATGAGAATCATGCATTGTGTGTGTGAAAATTGCGTAGCCCCTGATTCCTTCCCCAGAGAATCTGATTCTGCAGGTCCTGTGTAAGGCTGAAGATTGTGCATTTTTTGGCCTTGCATTAATTATAAAATTGCTTGAATAGTACAAAATTCAAAAGTTAAAAATTGGAATACAGTGAAAAACACTTGCCCTTCTTACCCTTTATTCTCTAGCCCCCCTGTTCTTCTCCCAGATGTAACTTAACTTCTTGAATTGATGATATGCATAGACTATCAGTGCATACATAAGCATATGCAAGTAATATATTCTTTTTTTTACACACATGTAGCATACTATAAACACTTAATTGCTCTTTTCACTACTATGTCTGGGTAGTTCATTATTTAATCAGTGCCTTACTGAAGAATATTTGTTTCCAATCTTTTGCTATTTGAGCAGTGCTGCAATTATCCCTTATCTGTGTGATTTCACTCAGATGCAGATACACCTATAAGGTGAGTTTCTAGAAGTGGCTTTACTGAGTCAAGGAGTATCTCTACTTTTAATTGGTTCTACAGAGGTTGGTTCAGTTTGCACTCCCACAGGCAGTGTATAAGACTGCATGTTTTCCCTTAGCCAAACACGTGTGTTAGCAAGCATTTTGATTTTTGTCATTTTTGCATCTCTTTGAGTTTTGTTTTGCATTTATCTTATTGTGAATGCGGTTGAACATTTTTTCCTATGATTAAGAGCCATGTGCGTAGTCATTTATGTGAATTCTTTGCCCAATTTTGTTCATATTCTTTACCCATTTTTTTCTACTGGGTTACTGGTTTCATTGATTTGAGAAGCTCTTTGCATATGAAGGACGTTAGCCTTTTGTCTGAAATATACTTTAAAGATATTTATTCCTGGTTTTTCGTTTGACTTTGTGTATACTTTAAAAAGAAACCATGGTGTTCTTTTCTTTTTTAAAGGTATTTCAGTTTATCAATCTTGTTTTTTATGGCTTTGGAGTTTTGTGTAATATTTAGGAAAGCCGCCTCCACTGTTAAGATTTTTTTTTAATCTCATGTTTTTTTCTTCTAGTACTTTTATGGTTTTGCTTTTGAGGTTTACATTTTGTTCCATCTGGAATTTTTGTTTTCGGTGGTTGTAATACGTAGAGTATATATTTAACCTTATGTTTTTCCAAATGGCAACTAAATTGTCCCAGCATCATTTCTTGAATAATCCGTTATCTCCCACTGATTCAAAATGGGAATTAAAAAAAATGTAGATTCTCATATGTATATGTATTCTTGTATAAATTCTTATGTGGATATATATTATATAATATAAATTTTTATATATATTTGGCTCTATTTCTGGATTTTTCTATTCTGTATCAATGATCTGTTTGTTCATGCTTTGATCCCAAATTGCTTTACTATCCAATATATCTAGAGGGCTAACTTCTTTTCATTAATCTTTTTAACAAAATGAGAACTTGATCACTATTTTCACTTTATTTACCATACAAACTTTAAATTTGACTTGTTCAGTTAAAAAAACTCTACTGGTATTTTTATTGGGATAATATTAAAGTTTTGAATTAGGGAGAATTAATATCTTTTTCCTGTCCAAGATGAAGTATATCATTTCATTTGTTTAGATATTTTTTTGCATCCCTCATTAGCATTTTAAACTTTTCATTTAGATCCTGTGCATGTTTCTAGTGAAGTGTATGTATCCCTAGGTGTTTCATACTTTCTGATGTTAGAGCCTCACTTTTCTAATTAGTTGTTACATATGCTAAGTGTATATTGAGCTTGTTTCCCAGAATCATTCTGAATTTTCGTGTCTTCTTTCAGCTGATTCTCTGGTGTTTTCTGAGGGGACATGCAGTTTCTGTTTGCATTGCTGGAGGCCTGGGTATTGGTGGGAAGCCCTGATTTTGGTGGCGTTCCGATGAGGAAATACATACCTTCTAATGTACTTGTTCACTTAGATCATGGATTCATTTAACTAGATGTGGAAGGGATCTTCCTGAGGTTCAGCAGAGGAAACTGAGTCTTGAGAAGTTAAGTCTTACGGCCTGTGGACCCTGGGTTTCCAGGCTTCTGACTCAGTGGCTTTGGCTCTGGGCTAGGCTGAGAGGTCACTAAATGAAGCTAGAGAACCAAACACTGAGCAAAAATTTGGCCTTTGGCAGAGGCTAGTAACTTCTACTACTCTGAGCATTGCTTCATTAATCAGTTTAGAAATTAACAAGCTACCGAGACTTGGGCCAATAGAGTTGTTCAGAGATTGCATATGTCCCCAAACACCAGCTAAGAGTTAACCTCTAGGGAGTAGCACAAATGACCATTGGTCTCCAGTGAATCATCAGGCTGCATTTGCTGGAATAAATGAAAGCATTGTGAGAGCAGGAAATCGGGATGAACACCTAAACTTGCTAACCCAAACAGCTTCCCTTTCTGAGCCCCTGGAGATCACTTAATCACCAGATGGACAGATACACTCTGCAAAGTTTTTGTAGGCCTCACGGCTTGTAAATAAGAGACTGCATTCTTTATGCTCCCTTGTTGAATCTGGCAGAGGGAAGATCTCTGGCTCCAATCAGCTGGGCAATGACCAGTAGCTAAGCTGGCTGAGAGTGATGACTCCAGTCGAATGAATTTTGTAAACCCCATGTATTTAATTCAGAGCACCGTACACTTTGAGAACACAAGCCATCTTACTTGTGGTAAATCGTATTGGGAGCACCTGTTGGGTATTACCTGTCATTTATAAAGACCTACTGAATACCAGTTGGTCTGTGGGGAACACACTGGCATAGATTATGTAATATTTAATGTTTTTGTAACTCCTAATCATCCTTTTACTCTTTTTTACACACTTCTTATTCCTTGCTACTTTTGACCAGGATCTTTTTATTTTTTTTTTCCATTTACATTTTGTTGAATACTTGAGTCTACAACAAACATTTCTCATACTTTGATACCACTAGATTCATTGCTGAAATTTGCAGTTGAATCCTTCCAGGAGACATTCCTAGAAGGTGCCTCCTTTCCTTTCCAAATGAGTGAGAGGTTCTTTTACTTTGGAACTGACCAGAGAAGCCCTTTGGTTGGTGGCTGTGTCTTCGACGGGGTCCGTGGAGGAGGCTGCTTGGTTGAGCTGTCCTTCTTGACCAACCCTTTAAAGCAGTTGACATTGTGGCCTGCTCCATTTTCCCTGAGATCTCCGTGTTTGACTTTTCATGATGTTATAAGTAAATCAGAAGTGCGATGAGTTGGGAAAGACTGTGGACTTCGGAGTCATGCAGTCAACGTGTTTGAATCCTGTCTGCACACACCAGGCCTGTGGCTTGACCAAGTTGCTTAAACTCTCCAGGCTGCAGTGTTCAGTGTTCAGAAAGGAGAGCGATATTAACCACTTCATAGCTCTGTCATCAACCTGGCTTTGTGAAGCTTTGTGAAGGGAGGAACAGCATTTAGAACTCTGGGCATGGTTCTACTATAGTGCGTTTATGAGGTAAACACTCACTGATTTAGTTGCTTTTTATTTCCCATACGCAGCCTAGAAGAACCACATTCATTCATTTGCCCTCTATTAGGGTTCTCTGGAGAAACAACCATATGTATATGTACATGTACATGTGTATGTACTTTTATATGTGTATTTGCATGTGTGTGTATATGTTATCTCTGTGTGTATATTCTCTTCTCTCTCCGCCTCCCTCTAAGGAATTGGCTCATGCAGTGATGGGGGGGATAGCAAGTCTGAAATCCATAGGGCAGGCCAGCAAGCTGATAATTCTGTTGAAGAGTTGATGTTGGATCAACACCCATTTATGATAAAAACTCTCAACTAAGTGGGTATAGAAGGAATGTACCTCGACAAGATAAAGGCCATGTATGACAAGCCCTCAGCTAACAGCACACTCAGCAGTGGAAAGCTGGAAGCTTCTCCTCTAAGGTCAGGAACAAGACAAGGATGCCCACTCTCACCACTTTAATTCACCACAGTGTTGGAAGTCCTATCCAGAGCAATTATAAGAAAAAGAAAGAAAAGCCATCCAGGTTGGAAAGGAAGAAGTAAAACTCTCACTCTTGGCAGATGACATGCTATATATAGAACATCCTAATGAAAGCCCTAATGACTCCATTGAAAACCAATAAACAAATTCAGTAAAGTTGCAGGATACAGAAGCAATACACAAAAATCTGTTGTTCCTTTTTTTTTTTTTTTAAAGATTTTATTTATTTATCTGTCAGAGAGAGAGAGGGAGGGAGGGAGCCAGCACAGGCAGACAGAGTGGCAGGCAGAGGCAGAGGGAGAAGCAGGCTCACTGCTGAGCAAGGAGCCCGATGTGGGACTCGATCCTAGGACGCTGGGGTCATGACCTGAGCCGAAGGCAGCTGCTTAACCAACTGAGTCACCCAGGCGTCCCAAAAATCTGTTGTTTCTGTACACTAATAAAACTATCAGGAAGAGAAATTAGGGAAGCAGTCCCATTTGTAATTGCATCAAAAAGAATAAAATGCCTAGGAGTAAATTGAATCAAGGAGGTAAAAGACCTGTGAACTGAAAACAAGACATGAATGAAATTGAAGAAGACATAAATGAAAGACATTTCATACAGAGTGGAAGAATCAGTGTTGTTACAATAAAGGCAGTCAACATACTTGGTGCAATCTCCATCAGAATTCCAAGGGCATTTTTCACAGAAAAAAAAGCAAATAATCCTGAAATTTGAATGGAACCGTGAAAGACCCAACTAGCCAAAGCAATCTTGAGAAAGAAGAAATCTTGAGGCATTATGCTCCCTGATTTTAAACTATATAAACATAGTAGTTAAAACAGTGTGGTATTGGCAGAAAAGCACATAGATTAATCGAACAGAATCTAGCCTAGCAATAAACCTGCACACATATGGTCAATTAATTTACAACAGAGGGGCCAAAAACATACAATGGGAAAAGGTCAATCTCTTCAGTAAATGATGTTGGGAAAACGGGGCAGCCACATGCAAAAGACAAAACTGGACCACTGTGACACCACACACAAAAACTAAAAGATTTGAATATAAGAACTGAAACTATAAAAAGAAAAAACAGGGACGCCTGGGTGGCTCGGTTAAGCAGCTGCCTTCAGCTCAGGTCATGATCCCAGCATCCTGGGATCGAGTCCCACATCCGGCTCCTTGCTCCGCAAGGAGCCTGCTTCTCCCTCTGCCTCTGCCTGCCACTCTGCCTGTGCTTGCTCGCTCGCTCTAACAAATAAATAAAATCTTTTTCAAAAGAAAAGAAAAAAACATAGGTGGTAAGCTCCTTGATGTAGGTCCTCGTGATGATTTTTTTAATCAAACCCCAAAATCAAAAGACAAAGTGAAGTTAAAACTAAGCTGCTGCTGCATGGCAACGGAAGCCATCAGACAAAAAAAGCAATGAAATGAATGAAAAAGCAATCTAATGAATGGGACACTATATTTGTTAATTACGTATCTGCTAAATGGCTCATCCAAAATACATGAATAGCCCATACAATTCAGTGGCAATAAAACAAAATATTGAATTAAAAATCGCGCAGATCTGAATAGACATTTTTCCAAAGACGATCCGTAGGTGGCCAACAGGAGCATGTGCAGGTGCCCCGCAGCCCTAGTCTGGAGGGAAGTGCAAACCCAAACCGCAGGAGATATCCCCTCCCACCTGTCGTAAAGATGATAAATAACAAGTGTTGGTGAGGCTGTGGAGAAAAGGGGACCCTTGTGCACTTTCCGGCGGGAATGCAACCTGGTGCAGCCAGTATGAAAAATAGGACGGAGCTTCCTCAGAAACCTAAAAATAGGACTGCGATATGATCCAGCAGTTCCACTTCTGGGTATTTATCTGGAGAAAGATACACACTCTCCCTGTTCACTGCTGCGTTATTTACAATAGCCAAGAAACAAGTAACGTAGGTGTCCCATCAGTGGATGGATGGATGGGGAAGATGGGAGAGAGCCATCTGTGAGTATTACTTACCCATAAAAAAGGAAATCTTGCCATTTGTGAGAACATGGATGTACCTTGAGGGCATTATTCTAAGTGAAATAAGTTGGGCAGAGACAGTCAAATACCAATTGATCTTTCTTACATATGGAATCTAAAACAAAAACAAAGCCTCCCCAAAACCCCAAGCTCATAGATACAGACAAGAGACTGGTGGTTGCCGGAGGCAGGGAGTGGGAGGAAGGAGAAATGAGTTGAAGATGAAAAAAAATCAGAGTTGGAGTCTTGAGTCTCCTTTGTAGGGTAGTAGTCTGGAAACTCTGGCCGCATTTCTATACTGCATTCCTGAGGAGGCGTTTCTTCTTTGGAAAATCTTAAGGCCTTCCATTGACTGGATGAGGCCCACCCTTCTTATGCAGGGTAATCTGTTTAACTCAGTTTACTGTTTATATGTTAATTACATCTAAAAATTATTTTCAGAGCATTGTGCGGATCGATTAATACTGGGGACTTGAGTAGGCTTGTCACTGGGCGGGGACCGTTCTGTATGAGGGTGTTTTCCTGAAGGGTGGGAGCTGTCAACTCCCATCTGCCCAGTCCTGAGCATGGCTTGCCATGGTCTAGCTGTGTGACTCTGGGCAAGTCACTGGGGCTCTTCTGGGCTTCCGCTTGGACGTTTAGACTTTATGCACCTTAGTGTTTTCTTCTCCCTTTTTAAGACCGCATTTCTCTGCTCCTCTAGTGTGGGTACGAGATTCGCAGAGACTTGTCAGGAATTCACAGCTTGTGATTGCTTCACCTTTTTGGATATGACTGTGTTTTCAGACGGTATTAAAAATTGACATCACATGTTTATGGACCAGGAAAGGGGTGTCTTCTTATCATGGTGATGTGATGATGTCGTTCATCTAGTCAGTGTTTGAGGGGTGCTTTTAGGTTAAAAAATACTTTTTTAGGGGCGCCTGGGTGGCTCAGTGGGTTAAAGCCTCTGCCTTCGGCTCAGGTCATGATCCCAGAGTCCTGGGATCGAGCCCCGCGTCGGGCTCTCTGCTCGCTGGGGAGCCTGCTTCCTCCTCTCTCTCTGCCTGCCTCTCTGCCTACTTGTGATCTCTCTCTGTCAAATAAATAAATAAAATCTTTAAAAAAAAAATACTTTTTTAAAAAAAGTATGCCTCAGGGCGCCTGGTGGCTCAGTGGGTTAAAGCCTCTGCCTTAGGCTCAGGTCATAATCCCAAGGTCCTGGGATTGAGCCCCACATCGGGCTCTCTGATCAGCAGGGAGCCTGCTTCCTTCCCTCTCTCTCTGCCTGCCTCTCTACCTACTTGTGATCCCTGTCTGTCAAATAAATAAATAAAATCTTAAAAAAAAAAAAAAAGTATGCCTCATTAAAAAGACATGTTCCCAGCCCAAGCTCCAGGGTAACGAGAGGTAGACTCACCTTCTGTATTAGCTTTCTTGAAACTTAGGGAACTGTAGAGGATCCTGGGAAGAACCAAGACTTTGAAGAAGACAGATCTCAAATTAAACCCTGCATTTCCACTTGTCAGCTGTGCGAACGTGGTCCCAATATTTGACTTTTCTGACTCTCTCCGTGTATACTCATCTGCAGAGTGAGAGTAATTGGGATGTCTTCTGGGGTTGTTGTGAAATTAAATGAAATGCTGTATATGAACTAACAAACATTGTACTTGACACCAAGTAAACTTGAAATAAAGATGGGCTCCTTTCTCTTCCCCTCAGTTGTTTCTGAAGTTCTGGAGACCAACAGTGCCACTTAAGTGTGAGGCCAGAGGCTTACTTTAAGGGGTGTGGAAGAATTCTATCTGCTTAAAAAAACACGAAAAGCCCCCAAACCCGACCTAGGGTGTGATTACCATCTGAGTCTATAAACAGAGAAAGGCTAGGCCTTGGCGTGCCTTTTTTTTTTTTTAAACAGATAAGCTGTACTCTAGGAATCAGCCATTCTTCCATTCTAGGAAGAAGTGATTAGTTATTACGAGAAATAGTTTTGTATTTCATTTTTTTCCTCAAGTACCTTACCAACGAAAGTAATTAAGACCAGAAACTTCGGTTGAGAACAGTTTTGGGAGAAGTAAGAATGGAGATGGGCATGCTGGATTTGGATTTGACCTCTTGGGAGTTATTTAATCCTGTCATGGTTTTAATCCCTGTCATGATGTCGCCAAGGCCACAATGAGCTTATATATTGAAAAATAAATCTGTTTAATGCTACTTCATAGCAAAAGATTTAGAATACCATTGGCAGTAGGAATAATGACAGGTAATGATGAGTAACTAAAAATGGGCCTCCATGGGTTGCTGGAGAAAAGCTCCTTTCCAGCTGGGGAAGATGGGGAAGGTCTGGTGTCTGGTGCTTCCGGAACCTGAGGCCAGCTCATGCTGCCCTCCAGCAGGGGTGAGCACAAGGGTCTGACCATTTTTTTTTATAGCAGATTTGTCCCCAACCAAGACGTCCTCACCCTCTAGTTACACTGGTTTCATTCAAGCTCTA
This sequence comes from Taxidea taxus jeffersonii, assembly GCA_003697995.1. Taxonomy (NCBI): domain Eukaryota; kingdom Metazoa; phylum Chordata; class Mammalia; order Carnivora; family Mustelidae; genus Taxidea; species Taxidea taxus. The sequence continues at coordinate 14,664 of RCUC01133999.1, forward strand.
AATTGATGTTAATTACCATTGACCAGTTTCTTTCAGCTGTACTGTTCCTAGGATAAGTTATTCACATGATTTTTTTTCCCCCTGAATGTGATTTTCACTGATCCCAAGTGGCTGCAGTTGGCAGTTGGTGTCACTGAACCATTAGACTCATGGTTTCTTGGGATTGGTTACTACAAACCAGTCAGGTCAACAGACGGACAGGTCAATGGCCAGCCACTTGCTTTAGTTCCACTTTCACGTGGAGGGCACAGAGCTGTTTCTGGCAGGGCTGATTTTAACCAGGAGCCAAGGTTCTTGGGCTCCTTGCTCTTTTCCAAAGTAGAAAGGCAAGCTGGCTTTTGCCTGCAGCGGATACTTCCTGAGGCCTGGAGCCCAAGCTCTATCCAAGCTGATGGCCGCCATTTATATGGTGAGAGAAAGAATGAGAAAAGAGCGAGAATAACACTAAAAATAACCTGTTTCTCTAGAGCCCTTGCCCTTTGGCATCCCTTCCAGTGCTGGGCTGGGTTCCAAGAGACTGGAGTTTGTGGCCTGTCCAGTAGCTTGTCTCTTGCCTGGGACAGGTGGGCCCTCAAGAGGGAGTCCTCTGTTCCACTGGCCTGATCTCTCCCTTCAGGCAGTGGAGGGCAGGGGGCCTGTGGCTCAGCCTTACCCCTGAACAAAGACCAACTGCCCTGAGTCCTGTTCACAAATTCTCATCTTAAAGATTTGCTGCTCACATTCCAGCAGGGTCAGGAAACAGGAAGCCACACAGAGGAAAGAAGTACAGAGGGAGAGACTTTGCAGAGAAAAGATAAACTCTCAAATCTGATCCACTAACCGGCTCATTGTGTTAACTTCAGGTAGGGTAGGCAATGGGAATAGAGATGACTTTAATTAAATATTTTTATTTCAGTGAAATATATAACCCAAAGAGCATATGTACCTGCATATATTCAGTTCAAAGAATAATCATGAGATATTCAGGTAGCCACCACACAGATTAAGAAGTAAAGCATTACCAGTATTCTTTAATTCCTTGTGGGGCTCCAGGAACAGATTTCAGTGGTCAGGTAGGTATCTGAATCCACCATACATTTACATTTAAATATGCCAAATTATCACTTTACCTTTCTTATCAGATAAGAATGGGTTTTATTTTATTTTATTTTCGAGTAAGCTTTATGCCCAAAGTGGGGTTTGAGCTCACAACCCCGGGATCACAAGTAACATGTTCTACCATTGAGCCAACCAGGCAGCCCAGATACAACCTGGTTTTAATGATTCAAGGGATTCCTGACTTTCTCAGCCCCTTTTCATTAGCCTCTCCCCCACCCTAGCCACCATTAGTGATTTTCTCTAACCTTTGTTTGCCAAAACCAGGTTGATAATCCATCTCGAGAGACCTATTTCTATGAATAACATCTGCTTAGCTACCGGACTCTTCCTAAAAAGTCTGCAAAAGTTTGAGCCAGGAATTTACAGATTTCAGAAGCAGTTACCCTTCTTTCAGGGGAAGGGGATGGGAGGGGAGGTTGCAAGTAAATTTTCCTCTCTTTAATTCACAGTCACTGAGGCTTGCAACAAAGATCACTTTTCTTTGGCCTTTTCCAGAGGGATGCTCTAGAATGATACTGTATGTTCTGCATGGGCAACCTCAGGAACTGCAGGCTGGGTGGATGGATGGTGCAGGAAGGTTTGATCATATTAAGACAGACATAGCTGAGAAGCCATTCTGAGCAATCTGCCTGCCTCTGAAGATCCAGAAGCTTCTCTCATTGCTTATCACTCAAAAGCAGGCTGTGATGATTTTGTCACCCACATCATTTTCTGGGTGTCACTGGATACTGTTTCTAGGATTTTTAGTGCCCTCCACCCCATTCCTATAGCACGGACTGCTGGACTGAACCTGGGCCAGTTTTGCTGTCCTAGCTTCAGCTGCCTCCTCCACAGGGCTTTGAGAATGATCTGGATGTGAGACCCAGATAGATCGAAATCTGTATCCTTGGTCTTGTTTCAGAGTGACTTTTCCCTTATTTTTAGTCTCCTTCCCAGAATCCCATGACCTTACACAACCAGGTGGAGCTTTTTGGTTCTGGACCCAGAGGAACTTTTGGTCTTGGGGCTTTTTTTTGGGGGGGGGGTGGGCATGAGGGAGTGGAAGATCTTTTGGATTTGGCATTATCACTGATGGGCAGGATCCAGGCAAAAGAAGAAACTCATCCTTATTCCTCTTATGAAAATTCAGGCCACAGTGCAGAAGGTTACTCCTGAGAGCCTTGGAGCCTGAGGGTGGGACCTTATCCTGAGTCTCCTATAGTTTGTAGAGGACCTCAGATCCATTAACAATGGCCAGAGGCTGAGGTCACTAGTGAGTCAGGTGGAGACTGAATTACCAGCTAAGAGCAGGTGATCATGACCTCGGGCCTGCAAATATTTGGACTTACTTGAAAAATATATGTACGTAGGTATGTACATTTACTGGGGGGAAGGTCCATTATTTTCATTGCATTCTCGGAGGCACTTGTGACTCAAAGTAGATGAAGCATCAGTGATCGTGTCTGATTGCTCATCCACAATCAAATGCGAAAAATAGGAGCTACAATTGAATTTTTCATAAACCTAAAATTTGTAAGAGTGCCTTTCTTTATTTTGGGGTTATGTCCATTCTGTTTCTTTTCTTTTCTTTTTTTTTTGGCATTGAAATATTTTTTTCCTTTTATGGGATAATGGTGCTAGTGAATGGTAATAAACACAGGAAGAAGTTCTTTCTTGACAAAGTCAAAAGTTGATAACACCCCCAATTATAATTTCTTTTTCCCTTTTTCTGGTCTGTGAAATCCTGCATCTTGGGAACCACTAATCTAGAGCCTTGCTGTTACATTTGTCTATGGTTTCAGAGTGTGTTGTTGTCCATCACTCTCCACCCTTCTCCCCTGAACCGAGTTGCCTTTTATTATGTGCACAGCTGTCTTCAAAAAAGTGTTAAAAGATAAACTGAGGCATGTTAAAAATTTTAAGACTTTAGTTGAACAAAAATCGATTGGAACGGGGCTCCAACAAATAGGAAGTGGCTAGGAGTGCTCTTAAAGTCTTAGGACAAGAATTTTATAGGGAAGATGCAGAAGCAAAGCAAGGAAATTATTTGATTGGCTAAAAGCTTAAGCTTAAGGGGTTGGCTTGTGTGGAAAGCCTAGTTGGCCATTTGTGACTGGTTGTCTGGGTTTGGATTTCTTTTTTTTTTTTTTTTTTAAGATTTTATTTATTTATTTGACAGATAGAAATCACAAGTAGGCAGAGAGGCAGGCAGAGAGAGAAAGGAGGAAGCAGGCTCCCTGCTGAGCAGAGAGCCCGATGCGGGACTGGATCCCAGGATCCTGAGATCATTGACCTGAGCCGAAGGCAGAGGCTTTAACCCACTGAGCCACCCAGGCGCCCCTGGGTTTGGATTTCTTAACCTTGAGGCATTTCTAGGCTTTGGGTTTGGTTTGCTTCTGTAGGCTGTTACGGTGTTGGAATCACCTCAGTCTAACGGCCTCCTCCTTTAATTAATTTAACCTAGTCAAACCCAGTTCTAAGAAAATGTAACTATCACTTTGGGAAGATAACCTAATAATCTTCCTGGGCCTTAATTTTCTTTCTTCTTCTTCTTCTTCTTCTCTTTTTTTTAAGATTTTATTTATTTATTTGACAGAGAGAGACACAGCGAGAGAGGGGGTAGGGGCGGGGAGTGAGAGAGGGAGAAGCAGGCTTCCCTCCTGAGCAGGGAGACCGACCCAGGGCTCAATCCCAGGATCCTGAGGCGGGGCTCGATCCCGGGACCCTGGGATCATGACTTGAGCCACCCAGGCACCCCTGGGCCTTAATTTTCTTACCAAAATCAGAGAGTTGGGCTGGTACCTCTTAAATTTTGGTCCAAGTCTAACGTTATATAGTTCACATCAATACAGACCAGAGCCTTGAGGGGGAAAGGGTAGAGAGAAAACTCTATCTTTTGATTTTTTACAAAAACCACAGTGGGAGGGATGCCTGGGTGGCTCAATTGGTTAAGCCCCTGCCTTCAGCTCATGTCATGATCCCAGGGTCCTGGGATGGAGTCCCACATCAGGGTCGTTGCTCGGCAGGGAGCCTGCTTCTCTCTCTGCCTTTGCCTGCCTCTCTGCCTACTTGTGATCTCTCTCTCTCTCACACAAATAAATAAATAAATAAAATCTTCAAAAAAAACCCAAAAGGTTTTTGGGAGGTTTTGGGAGAAAAAACTGGGGGGATCTGTTTAAACTTCTGGGTTACATGATTCTATTAACAGATGCTAATCTGGTTTATGAGGTATTCTTAGTGAGATTGTGTAGCTTTTGCCTAAAAGGGGTTAATATGCTTTTTATGCAAAGATGGGTATAAGCAGAACTGATCAAAAGCAGATATAACAGGGGCACCTGGGTGGCTCAGTTGGTTCAGCATCTGACTCTTGATTTCAGTTCAGGTCATGATCTCAGGGTCGTGAGATCAAACCCTGGGTTGGGCTTTGCACTCAGGCCCAGGTCTGCTTGGATTTTCTCTCCCTCTGTCCTTCCCCTTGCTCGTGCATGCTTTCTCTCTAAATAAATAAACAAAATCTTTTAAAATAAAAGCAAACGGAACACTGATAAAAGCAATGAAAACAAGTAATGGCGATTCCTGCTCAGTTCACTGGGCATCAGCTCTAATTGAACTTTGCAGTCATTACCTCATGAAATCCTGCAAGGTAAGTTTGATCGTCTCATTTTTATAGATCTAGTCATTGGCTGGCCAGCCAGGAAGTGGCAGAGCTGTGATCTGAACCCAGATACATTTAATTTGAAAGCTCCCAACCCATCGAATACACTTCAAATTCAGTTTCTCTTCTCAGGGTGGGGTCCAGTGTCCAAGAGCATGGATATCTCTTAGGAGCCTGTTGGAGTATCTTGGGTACCTCCCCCCAGACCCATTCAAGCAAAAATCTAGATTTAACAAGACTCTTAGGGTTATATATTTATGGGAAAGTTTGAGAAGCATTGGTTTAGGCAATTTGATTTTTTATTTTTATTTTTTTTAATAAAGACTTTATTTATTTATTTGACAGATAGAGATCACAAGTAGGCAGAGAGGCAGGCAGAGAGGAAAGGAAGCAGGCTCCCGGGGAGCAGAGAGCCCCATGCGGGGCTCCATCCCAGGACCCTGGAATCATGACCTGAGCTGAAGGTAGAGGCTTAACCCACTGAGCCACCCAGGCACCCCTAGGCAATTTGATTTTTTAAAAAAACTTGTCCTGCACATTAGTACACATCAGGTGTTCTGTTGCTTGATAGCTGAAGGAAAACCTTCTACTGAGGATGAGAGAGGGAAGTTCTGTTTCTGGAGCCTGGAGTTCTTGCTTACTGACCGGCTTGTGAATTTCTGATCTCCTCTTGCCTATTTCCTTCCTTGAAAACGGAATATATCATAGAATGTGCACCACCAAGAGTGAATCCTGTTATAGACAATGGACTCTAGGTGATGAGGAAGTTCATGGACTCCAACAGATGTGTCATTCTAGCGTGGCTATCCATCGTGGGGGCAACTGTGCATGTGTGGGGAGAGGGAGTATATGGGAACTCTCTGTACTTTCTACTCAATTTTGCTGTGAACCCAAAACTGCTCTAAAAATATATATTAAAAAAAAAAACCAAACTGACCCAACACAATTGAGTATGTGAGCTGGTAGGCTTTGCCAAAGATGGGAGAGCCAGAGAGATAAAGCCTGTTAAATTCTTTTTTTATCCGTTTGGATTAAAGGTGCTTTTGAAAGAGAGGGTTTTGTCAAGTGCCATGATCTCAGCATCTGGCAACACCGGTGGGAGAGGAGCCAAGGGAAACCCAGGGCGTTGACGTGTGGGTGACTCAGGGGCCCACACCGCTGACAGCGAGCAGCCCCTGGTTTGGAGTTGGTGGGAGGGGGCAGGGGACGTGCTGTTCCCTTTCGGGTTGTGCTGATCAGTCATGAGAGCCTGGAGGCTCCCACCTTGGGCTTCTGCCTGCCCAGAAGTGCCAGGCACTGGCTTTTGTTTCTCTTTGTTGTTTTGGGCTGTGTTTCCCCCTTTGTTCTTCCATAGATGGTTGCGATCTGTGGTGGTGGCTCTTTCAAGGGCTTTGCTGACACGGGGCAGTCCTGGATCTCCGTGTACGGACATTCTAGCCCATTCCCCAAGCTGTGCCCTCACCGGCAGCATCTAAGGGCAGTTAACATGCCTGAAACACACCCTTTTATATGTTTTGCTTGTGGCTTTGTGTTTTTTTTGTTTGTTTGGTTGGTTTATTTAATAATATTACTAGCCTATGTATAAAGCTTTATAAAACTTTCATTCCTGTATCTCATTTGGTTCTTATGACGGTATCTGGTAAACGGATGAGTGAGTGATGGTATTAGAGAGGCCGTGTGCTTGTCTTCTGGATTGCAGAAAGAGAGACTCAGTGAGTGAAGTGACCTCCCTCAGCTCGGAGCCACGGGGCCACGTGGGTAACATAGACCTTAGTTGGGGACTCTTCCCAGTCCCGAGGTTTCTGGCTGCCTTAGGACCTGGGGTCTCACTTGTGCTGCTTAAGTACCAACGAGGTCAGCTAAAATAGGGGATATTTTTCTTGGTAGCCACTGAGGGAGAAAATTAACCCTGTGTATTTGTATCTGTGGGATTTTCCCCAAAGTTAGCACTTTCTCAGGAGATTTAGGATCCTGGGTAGAAAACAATAGGCAAAATGATTCTTTAAGAGGATTCTTTAAGAGGACTCCCTCCACCCCCATTGGTCTGTGCTGTTGTGGCCAAGCACTTACCCAAGCCTTTCTTAATTTTATCCATAATGCTACATTTTAAGAAACAAACTCCGCAGGAAAACAAAGCTGAGCAAAGTGGCTGGGCTCTGCTGAGGGACCCCCAGGCCAGGTCACATCTGAACGGTCACATGAGGAGCCATGACACCCTCAGGGAAGCCGGGCTGCTGCTGACAGGACAGGGTATCAGAATCACAGGCAAATGGTCCAAGTGGCTGTTCGGTATCTTAGGCTTTCACAGCTTCCCTTCCAAGCCAGTAATTCCCTTGGGTCCCCCGAGTGACCTGTGTTCTGTGCCTCAGGTGGTCTCCCGACCCCCGCAGCTGGCTCCTTCCCCAGCAGATGTGAGAGATGGCTGATTAGTGCCCCTCAGCCTGATGCAGCTGTGTAGGCTATAGGTGGATGTTTAATCTTTTTTTTAAAAGATTTTATTTATTTATTTATTTGACAGACAGAGATCACAAGTAGGCAGAGAGGCAGGCAGAGTTGTGGGGGGGGGGGGGAGCAGGCTCCCTGCTGAGCAGAGAGCCTGAGGCAGGACTCGTTCCCAGGAACCTGAGATCATGACCTGAACTGAAGGCAGAGGCTTCAACCCACTGAGCCACCCAGGCACCCCTATAGGTGGATGTTTAAAAAGAACAACTCTCCTCCCACTCTGCTCCCCACGAGCTGCTTGGATTAACACTTGAAGGATGTTTCTGTTAATGAAGCCACCATAGCATTGAAGAGTTTTAAACTGGAAAGGTGCACATAGAAGGAATGCTGAAAAAGTCTGAAAAAAAGGTAAAAACCTATACCACTACCATCCGAATGTGACTGCAGTCCTTTTTTATTATATTTGCACTCTTCCTAGTCTTGGTCCACATACGTGTGGGGGGGGTGCCGTGGCAAGTTCGTTGTAACATAGCCACTTGTACTGTGCTTCTCTTCGTGTTCACCACACACATTCTCCAGGTTTATATACTGTCTTAACGATGATCTTTTCCACAGTGTGTCTGCACAGCACTTACCACACTGACACCCTCCGTGTACTAACCAGTCTCTTTTGATGGACATTTTGATTGTTTCTAGTTTTTCTGTTATTGAAATGGCCAGGAACATTCTGGTGTGTAGAAACTTTGAATTTGTCTCCTCTAGGAAATACAAGTAGGGACCATTGAAAGAAGGTTGCTGGAAAGATGGTTCCAGTCTTCTGCTTCTGTCCCCACTGAAGGGGACGTTCAGTGTTTTTAAGCCATCTCATAGGGGCTGCTCTCTGAAATACTTTCTCAGTCCGTTTAAATGTCTCTCCTCGGGGTGTGTGGGTGGAGGGGAGGGGTTGCTCCTGGTTGGCACAGGGGGTTAAGTGTTAGACTGTTGATTTCGGCTCAGCCTGTGATCTCAGGGTTGTGAGAACAATCCCCACGTCAGGCTCCAGGCTTAGTGAGGAGTCTGCTTAAGATTCTCTCTCCCTTTCCCTTGACTCCTCCCCCTGCCACATAAATAAATAAATCTTTAAAAAAAATTATCTCTCCTCAGTTCCTACTTACGCTTCTGCGTTCTTTTCCTCCTCATCCTTTTCCCAACCATCATTCTTCAGCCCCAGTCCACCCCTTGGACTCTCTGTGAATATCTATCACTCCATCCCCAGAAGGGTCTCCCCGGAGTGACCGATCCTTCTCTCCTGTCCCAGCTCCTTTTTGAAGAACTGCCCTCTGAGGGATGGAGAGGGGAGGAGAACCACTCACATTTGAATCTTATCAGCCTTTCCATCTGATGTCTTGTCTAAATATTGTTTCTTGTCCTGCTTATGTCACAAGCCTTCAAGGCAAGGGCCATGCCTCTACATGCGCGCCTAGAGAACAGAAAGCATTGCTGGGGCTCTTACTGTTGTCGCTGTGAGGTGTTAGTGACTGGAAGATGGGAGTAGATGTTCTCGGGGGGTAGAAACTGTGCTAGAAATGAATGGGGCTTCCTGGGAAGACCACTAAGGAAAAGGTCTTCACAAGAAGAGGGTGATTCTGAGCTTTCACCAATGTGTTCAGAGAAAGTCTGGGGTTCCTGCTACTGGGAGATCCTGACATCTAGGTAGGCACCTGGATGCGGTGCACTTGGACAACACTTGATGGTTCATTTTGTGTCCCAAGTTAAATTCACGGCCTTAGACTAGGGAGTGACATAAAAACATGGCTGAGATACCAGTGACATTGAGCAATGGGACTGGAACTCCTTGACAGTTTTGATGTTTTAATATTTGAAGTTTCTGAGTGGAGGGTAAACTTTACAGAGGATGTTTCAAGTCTAAAAATCTCTTGTTGGGACCACCACCCATTCCCTGTGACATCAACAGAGGGTAAATGGTTATCCTTTTTGACTTTATTTGAGGATATTAGTAATATATACCTAACCTCCCTTGATTTCAGTTAAGGTCTTTCATTAGTTATGTAGGCATTACAAATAGGATAGAAATCAAAATCCTGTGTGGTCAGGACCTTTCACATCAGGTTTTCAAACAACACAGATGAGCAGAATGTTTCTCCAAATGGGTTTTTTTTTTTAAATGCAGAATATGTCTTTGGATTTGAAATGTGTTGATGGTTATGAATTTGTGAATTTCTCAGTACAAATTGCATAGGAAAGATGCCTATAACTCCAATTATGTATTGTTAGAAAGCTCAGCAAGCACTTTAATACACATTCTCTCAAGTCTCGTAACAACCTGTGAAGTAGATGTGGGTCTACTTCTATTTTATAGACGTGGATATGGAGGCAAAAGACGGTAAGGGGTTCAAGGCGATAAGTTGTTGGATCAGAATTTAAGCTCAACATTATTTGTCGAGGTTCACGCTGTCTCTCGGATAGGGAAAATAATAATTTCTGGTGCAATCGCATCCTTTTTCTGTCTTTATGAGTATTCGGTGATTTGCCCTCATCGTCCTCTCTTATTGCCTGCCTCGTGGGTATCATTCTTGTGTTGTTGAAATTCCAGAGAACTCCTTGGACTGTGTATTGGTGAAATAGCCAATACCTGCAGCCCAGAAATGGCAGCCTCGGGGATTTTCAGGAAACAGAACTGAAGAAGGGAGGAAAGGGAGCCCAGTCAGCTAAAAGCATCCATTAGACACCACGTGAAGCCCACAGGACGCATTTAAACGGAAATGTTCCGACGGGTGAGTTGAAGGAGAGTTGACACTATGAAGTCGTGTTTGGAATGCTGTAACTGCCCCAGAAATATCTGCGGGTAATGCTGCCCCGAGAATGAGGGTTGGAATCTCCAGTAGATCTAGGTTCTCCTTGCCATGTTTTGGTTCCCTACCAGGAGCGAATACTTTTTTAAGCTGCTAATAGATAATCCATAAGTGTTCAAATTACCTTTTAATTAAATTACATGAATGGTCTACATATGTTTTTAAGAGTCCCTTGGTAATTCCACTATTACTACTGTGTGACTTTGGGAAAGTGACTTCATCTCTCTGTGCTTCATTTATGAAATGGAGAGGATATTATTCTCTACAACATAGGGTTATTACGTGGATTGATTGTTTTTATTTTTTTATTATTCTCTTTTTAAAAATTAAATTCAATAGCCAATGTACAGTACATCATTAGTTTTTGATGTAGAGTTCAGTGGTTCATCAGTTGCACATAAGAGCCAGTGCTTATCACAACCCATGCCCTCCCTAATTAATGCCCATGACCCAGTTATCCCATCCCCCCAACCCCCATACCTCCTGCACCCTCAGTTTTTTTCCCGAGTCAAGAGTCTCTCATGGTTGTCTCCCTCTCTGATTATTTTTTTTTTTTTTAAAGATTTTATTTATTTATTTGACAGACAGAGATTACACAAGTAGGCAGAGAGTCAGGCAGAGAGGGGAGGGGAGAAGCAGGCTCCCCGCTAAGCAGAGAGCCCGATGCGGGACTCGATCCCAGGACCCTGGGATCATGACCTGAGCCGAAGGCAGCGGCTTAACCCACTGAGCCACCCAGGCGCCCTCCCTCTCTGATTATTTTTAAAATAAGACCCTTAGTAAGGGGTTAGTAAATGTTAGCTATTATTATTATTAGTAATAGTAGTATTAAGGCTAACTGTTCTTCAACTGTGTTATAGATGCTAGGTGTGTCCTTCAATTGTTAATGAATTTTTTCATTTTTAAAAAATTGTAAAATAGATATACCCTAATATTTACCATCTTAGCCCCTTTTAAATGATTTTAAGCCATAGCTCGTGGCTTAAGTCTCTTCACACTGTTGTGCAGAATATGTTATTTTAAGTGGGGAGCAGACCAGGGAAGGCATAGTTGAGGATGGGTGTGGGTGCCGTGTTCGCAGCATTCAGGGTCCTGCTCTGGGCATAGCTCAGTGTGGGGAGCGGGCATGGTGACCAGGCCAAAAGGAGGAGAGCCAGGCAATCGTTGTCCAGCTGTTCTGTGAGCAAATGAGAGGCTGACACTCAAATATTTATGTTGTGTCATCTCTCCACTTTGTTTTTATCCACTTCACGGGCTTCATTGGCTCAATCAGTTCTTTGATCCTGCAAAGTAAAGCCCGAGTTCAGATCCACTTTGCAGACATCGTTTGTTTGAAATGTCAGCAAATTAGTGGCTAAGAGAACATTTAGAAGTGCAGTGTGCCACAGTTCAGCGGTTCATGATTCAGGTCTTAATCTGGATACCTGGATTAAGTGTGGAACTGAACGCAGTCATCTGACTGCATTCCTTGAAATGGACAAAGCCAGAAGTTCACAAGATCGATCTCTGAAGGTCGTAAAGATGTAAGAATAATAGACTTCTGTAAAAATAGGAAGCCTATACCTGGATCTCCCTGAGATTGTTTCTTGAAGTTGTTAGTTGTAGAATTTACTGTAATTCTACTTAAAATGATGTCATCCTTTCCCAGAACATGTATATTGTGTAGGTAGTTTCTAATGTGTAGCTTTTCAGGTAAGTGCCTGTTATCCCTAAGGCTAAATTTGTTATTAGCTCTTCTGTGCCTGTTTAGCTTACAGGTGTCAAAAAGACATGAGCTTTTTTTTTTTTTTTTAATTTTTTAAAAGATTTTATTTATTTATTTGACACAGAGAGAGATCACAAGTAGGCAGAGAGGCAGGCAGAGAGAGGGGGTGGGGAAGCAGGCTCCCTGCTGAGCAGAGAGCCCAATGTGGGACTCGATCCCAGGACCCTGAGATCATGACCTGAGCCGAAGGCAGAGGCTTAACCCTCTGAGCCACCCAGGCGTCCCAAGACATGAGCTTTTAAATACATTTATTTTCCAACTTTATTGAGATGTAATTGACATGTAACAATGTATAAGTTTAAGATGTGTAACTGCAGTGATCTGACACATGTGTATATTGCAAAATGATCACCACAATAAGGTTAGTTAACCCATAATTACAATTTGGGGGTTATGTGTTGAGAACGTTAAGAATCTAGTCTCCCTTACAACTTTCAAATACATAATACAGCATTGCTAACTATAGTCACAGTGTTATATGGTATATACTTCTAGGACCTGTTCATCTTCCAACCGGAAATGGGTTCCCTTTGACCACTTTTACTCATTTCCTGCCCTGTTCCTCACCCCATACCCCTGGCAACCACTGGTTCTTGTGAGTTCAGTTTTTTTAGACTCCACGTAAAAATGTGATCATACATTACTGGTCTTTCTCTGTCTGACTCATTTCACTTAGCGCGACGCCCTCTGAGTTCATCCGTGTTGTCGCAAATGGCAGGATTTCCTTGGTTTTTGTTTTTTGGGTTTTTTTTTTTTTTTTTGATCACTGGATAATATTTCTTTATTATTTCCTTTATCCATTCAGTCAGTGGACATTTAGGTTGTTCCCATGTCTTAGCTATCGTAAATAATGCCACAGTGAACATGGGAGTGCAGATACCTCTCCAAGACAGCAATTTTATTTCTTTTGGATAGATACCCAGGAGTGGAATTGCTGGATCATATGATAGTTCTATTTTTAATTTTTTGAGGAACCTTAATACTATTTTCCACAGTGGCTGTGCCAGTTTATATTTCTACCACTGGGGCACAAGGGTTCCCTTTACTCCCTGTCCTCACCAACACTTGTTATATCTTGTCTTTTTTGAGATAAAGAATTTTAAAAAATATTTTATTTATTTGTCAGAGAGAGAGCGAGAGCGAGTGCATAAACAGGGGGGAGCAGCAGGCAGAGGGAGAGGCAAGCAGAGGGAGAAACAGTCTCCCCACTGAGCAAGGAGCCTAATGCAGGACTTGATCCCAGAATTCTGGGATCATGACCTGAGCCAAAGGCAGATGCTTAACTGACTGAGCCACGCAGGTGTCCCTGAGATAAATATTTTAATTGAGCCATCCAGCCATCCAGAAAGCATTGAATATGCTCACAGACACTGGGAATTTTCATGAGGGGGAAATCACATGTAGCATTTTCCCGTGTGGTCTAACTGTGGAACCCTAAGTATTCTGCAGAGCAGAACACGAAAAAAATTTTAGTGTTTTGGAAACGCTGAATAACGAGCTACACAGTGCCCTTGAATTCCCTTTAGTGCTCTTCTATAACCCTAACCTGACAAGCTTTTATATCTCCTAGGCTAGGGGGCTCTTGGGAGGCCCAGTCGATTGAGCATCTTGCCTTTGGCTCAGTTCATGATCTCTCGTTCCTGGGATGGAGCCCTGCATCAGGCTCCCTGCTCAGCTGGGGAGCCAGCTTCTCCTTCTCCCTCTGCCCTTCCCCCTGCTTGTGCTCGTGCTCTGTCAAATAAAAAAACAAAATCTTTAAAAAAAAAAAATATATGTCTCCTTGGGGATTTTGCAAAGAGTAAGATTTGGGTAAGCTGTGGCTAGAATTTGTTAAATCCACAAGATGTGTGAAATCCCAACTTTCTCGAGTGATTCGAGGCGTTGAACTCTCAGTTTAGATGAAAAGAATAGAGAAACAGGTATATGAGAATGCCAGGCCTCCCCTCCTGCATTTTCTAGATAAATAAAAACTGCCACCTTCCTTTCATGCAGAGCCACCTGGCCTCTGGCCTCACACCTGGGATGTTTCATCTTTAAGTATCTGATTGACCTGCCTTTCCACTCTCTACCTCCTACTCCCAATTGGAATCCAGGGAGTTGTGAACGTACGTGTTTGGGGAGAAGGCAGGAATTGCCGTACCACCTGGAGGCTGGGCAGGCACACCCCTGCGTGCCATGTTCATGTTTGTGTGAAGGTTTAGAGGTCCTGGCTGGAAACTCAGCTCTTGGGTTGGGTCTAAGAGGCTGTTGATCCCCGAGGAAATCAACCCCCAATTTCCTGAGTCCCAAGCTTCCTCCTCTCCCCGAGATCACTTCTCTCATCCCATTATCCATGGGGTAATATCCTGATGGTGGTGGGGGGCGGTCCTGAGGGAGAGGATGAGGAAGACTACCTCCCTTACATAGTCCTTGAGGATTGAAGAGTCCTGAGCATTTCCTCTGAAGAACACTGCTTCCTGACATGTTGCTTGTCTTGCGATCAGATTTCTAAGCAGGAAGAAATAGCTTCTCCTTCCCTCCCACAACATTCCAAGGTGTGGGGTTGGTCATAGTTGAGAGATATGGAACAGAAAATAAGATGAGAATGGCTTCAAGCCCCTTTCTGCCTATCTCGAGGAGGTAGAAGAGTGAACCTACAAACAAAACAGTGGTTTCCCCAAATTTGTAAAAATTGCCTTTAAAGAAACTACAAATACCTTCATTGTCCTGATAACATTCTAGTGGCATGCTTAGAGAGGCATGCTTAGAGAGGGATTTGGACTCTAAAGGTCTATTTTCATATGTGTGTGTATCACATCATCATTAACAAAATAATATGTGTGAAAGTGCTTTATAAAGAATAAAAGAAGGGCACTGGGTGGCTCAGTCACATAAGTATCTGCCTTGGGTCCAGGTCATGGTCCCAGGGTCCTGGTCAGCGGGCAGCCTGCTTCTTCCTCTGCCTGTCACTCACCCTGCTTGTGCTCACTCGCTCTCTGTCAAATAAATAAATAAAATCTTAAAAAAAAAAGAATAAAAGGAGTATGTATAGGAAATCTTGTTCCAGCAGCACTTATTAAAGCTTTGCTTTTCATGGGGTGTCATGGCTGACCCTTTACCAAGGCTGGCTTTAGCATTTAAGGTGGGTATTTGCCACGCGGAACAACTCATGCTCCTAAAACCAAACTGCCTCTCCTTGTCAGGTTCCGTCAGATTCCCATCATTTGTCCTGCTTTTATGACAACTGGATGGGGTAATGTAGTAAGACATGCTTACTATAATGCAGCTGATTTGAAAATTTAGCAGAAAGCAGAGCTTTGAAGTGCTGCAGGAAGGGACAGGTCCATTTTGAAAGGAGAAAGGAAGGAGGTGAAGCAGATGGCCTGTGGTCAGAGGTATTCTGATGTCTGAAAAGCAGCCTGCCCAGAGCCAAGGAGAAGGAATGATGAGGCCTCCATTTGCCTTATGGTTTTTCCATGTTGTTCAATTTGAGTGAATCTGACAAGATCCTTGACATGTAGAAGCTCATACAATGGAGACATAAATATACATATTGAAGACATTAATAAATACCTATGATAAATCAAGTATTTCCATTATGGTAAAAGCAGCCTGTGGGATGTTGAGTGATGGGGAATTCTGTGAAGTTCATTTTCAGATAGGGTGCCTGAAAATGTCCCTGACTCCCACAGAGTCGGGAGTCAGGGACTGCTTCCTAGAGACAGCAGACTTTGGGAGCCCTCATAGTGACAGTGTGAAAGTACTAGATGCAGAGTGTAGGGGACAGGGTGAGGCTCCAAAGTGGGCTTGGAGCTCTGGAGAGTTTTCAGGTTGATCACTGAAACATGCAGGAAATCTTACATAAATGACCGAGACACAGTCCTGGGTTAGCACAGAAGTATTTTAATGTGTTGTAAGAAATCCTGTCTTTCTTTTTCTAAAATTGGCACAAATTCCAGGTCCTTCAGTGCAGCAGGGTCTCCCTGAAGGCCTTAAGAGGATGTATGTGGTTTCTGAGTAGGGTTTCCCTGCAAGTAAAAATGCATTTGCTGACAAGATAGATGCCATTGAATGTGCTCAGAGTCGGTCCTCAGAATACACACGGTTTGGCGCAGCTGTGTGCTGGAGTTTGGGCACAAGTTCTAGGTGGCTTCCGAATGTTCTGCTTTTCGTACGATTCCTGAAACGATACAGTCTATACCCTGAGTGGTAGGAGTGTCCACTCACTGGCTGCTTACTTGATGGAGCTAATTTTTCTTTCTTTCTTCAACCTTGGAGAGTCTTCAGTTGAATTTCTCTTGAAAGGCTTATTTCTTCAAAGTTTGTTAATACAGTAAGTAAAATCTGTGTTTCCAAATTCATCAGTACATTTATGAAAAACCACCAGGACTCTACAGATTTGGGGGTTTGGCCCGATGCTGCCGGGATAGAAGTCAATTCTTAGGATTATGGAGGATGAGATGGAGGAGAAAGTCCACGTTCCCTCAGGCTGAGTTGTAATTTATAATTACGACTCGCACGTGGTTAAGATTCCAAACTATCCAAAGCCATTTTTTTTGTTAATAATTGTTTATTGACGGGAATCTGAACTCTTATACTTCAGAGGGAATGTTCAAAACCCAAGGACCCTTCCTTCAAGGATCTTATAATAATAACAAACCAGCCCTTTGTTGAAGCCTCAAACTCCTGCCATCTCTGCAGCGTTGTCCTAAGGACTGCAGGAAATACAGAAGAAATCTAAGTCTCTCTCCTTCAAGCATTTGTGGTCTAGTTGGATTTTTGGATCAGTACATAAGAAACAAGGGGGCATATCTCAGAATGCTTTTGATTGCAGGACACAAAAACCTCAGCCAGAGCTGACTTAAATGAGTAGCTAATCAGGCAACCCGACATCAGAGGTGGACTGGTGTTAAGCTACTAGTCCGGAGGCTCAAAAACATTAGCTAAAACCTGGGTTCTGTGAGTTATTTCCCTTTGCCAATCCCAAGGCTGCTCCATCTTGGGCTGTAGGATGGCAGTTGGTAGCAGTCAGGGTTACAGCTCCTTCTTCATATCCTGTGGGAGAGAGCTGGCATCCCACAGCCTGCTCAGAAGAGCAAGGGAATTCTATTCTCAGAAATTCAGAAAGTCCCCTGTCACTTCTCATTGGCCCTCATTAGTTACACAGTCATCTCTGAATCAAGAAATTTGGCAAAGGTGATGGGAATACTCTAATTGGCTTAGATTCTTCAGGGTTCACCACTGGAGCGAGGATAGAGGTCAGGTTCTATTAAAGCACTGGACTGCATGAAGGGGAGGATAGATAGATAGAAGGGGAATACGGGTTCAGTTGAAAAGGGGTCAGATGGATGCTGGGTTGACTAATACATATATTCACTGTGGGATCCAAGTGAGGCTGTATTGGGGGAAATATACTCTGACATCTGTAACCACAGCTGCCTTCTAATAATGCTGGATGTCATTAGGTGGACGCCATCTTGCTGGAGCCATCTTTGGAAATTTGCCGGGTTTGGACAATGAAGTAATGGGGGCTGATCAGCTCTGCACAGTGCAGGCATAAAGAATTTAAAGTTGGGGGTTGGGGAAAGGAAAAATCTAACAGAAGAGCCAGGCAGGACCAGGAATTTCCTTTGGTAGAAGCAGATCCAGAAATGCTTGGGGTGGTGGAGGGGAGTGGGCAGATGAGAACGTTGCTGAGAAATGTCTAATAAACACTTTGAAAGTTGCCTCTGGTAGGTGCAATGAAAACTTTGTCCTATGAAGCCCTATGAGCCCTTCTTCAAAATGCTACATAAAGTTTATGTTGCTCAACAATTCTTTTGTGTTAATGTTGGAGTTTAGAATATCCTGCAATTATGCTCCTAATCTCCAGTTCGCCTTTTGGTCACTTTTTGGGGTCATTCCTCCCCCTCCCAGACAGGTTTCTGTAACGGGGTTGGGGGGTGGGTGCTGGGGAGATAAAGACACTGTCCATCCTCCCCAGACCTCTATCTCCTGGCTCCTGTCCTCCAAGGGAGAGGCAGTGGCTGTAAGGATACCCAGTAGAGGGTCCTTTCCATCAGCGGAGATCGGCTTTGACGTCTCTCAGATGCGGGCTTCTGAGGATGGTTATGATTTCTTCTCAGTGTATGCCAAGTGCCACAAAGGTTCCTTGAGCGGGCTTGGGTTGCACATACAGTAAAACCTATCTGTATGCAGAGAATTGTCTTTCTTTTCTTGGTTTCACAGGGCCAGTGAGATTACATGCCTTCCCTCATTTATTCTTGAAACAGTCCGGTGTGGTAAGAACTATTACCATCCTCATTTTACAGATGAGAAACTAAGGCTCAGAGACATTCAGGCCAGTCATTAGTCACGGTGAATCCCGAATTCAGTCCAAGCCTGACAAAAATATGCATTCCCTCCTTCATTTCTGGACAGGTTCACAGAGGCCCCTCGGGCTAAATGACGGAGGCTCAGTTTCACGACTCCCAGTTCAGTGCTCCTGCTGTAGTCACTGTAGGGAGCTTGGCCTCCAGCGCCCTATCTGTAAGATACTTGTAGCTGTAACTTCTGATGAATCTGTGGGTGAGCTTGGGCCTTGTGTTAATAAATCAAATTCCAAGACCATGCTGTAGTTTTACTTGTTTAATAGCCATGTTTTATCGATAGTCAACAAAATTTGAACATCTTATAATGAACGTCTCACACATTTTTCTAGAAGGTACCCAAGGCAGACAAAACCCCTCTATCTACTCTGGGGAACATGTTTTACTAAAAGAAATACACAGAGTTAGTCTTTTGTGGCTGGAAAGTGAGAGTTTCCATTGTTAGCATTCTTTTCCTGCCTGCCCTCACTGACTAGCTTTTCATATTCTTGCGGGGAGTCAATAGCTTGTTTGCCTGCATCTTACTCATTTCCCCCATCACTCTGAGAGAATCTGCACAGAGAGCAGGAGGATTCAGCCCACACTGCTTTCCTAAAACACAGTGCACGCCAGCAAATTCTCATTCATAGGGGTGCTGAGAGAAAGTGGGTGGGATGGAGTGGCCAGCCCCTGTCCCCCAGCAGGGACCTCATACAGCCCAACCGATGGTTTAGTAGGCATGAATGAATGCATGCATTTGTGAATGATGTGGCTTTCCAGAAATTAGTGACAAAATGCATCCAGAACCTGTTATTCTGAGAGTGGTTCAGAGGTCATTTAGAATATTTTCAGGTTGCTTGGAAATTTCAGTTGTCGAGAAGTTTGGCACGCTATAGATCAAACATCAAAACCATTATAACTTTATTGTTTACAATTTCTCACATTCTCCTTTGTGTCCGCGAATGATACAATACATGCTAAACCCATAAGAAACCAGTTCCCCCCATACTTACACGACCTAATCTAACTTACCCTGTGTAACAAGTTAGTGGACTCAAAGATGCCTTTCCAAAGATAGAACATATGCGAATTCAGATTGTTTCCCACTCTGTTTCTTCCTTGATACCAGGGTGGGTTAATACTGGCAACAACATCTCCTTCTTTTCTGCAATGGGAAACATCTCAGTAACCAACAGGGCACATGTATTCCTCCATCTTTCTTTCTTTCTTTTTTTTAAAGATTTTATTTATTTATTTGACAGATAGAGAGATCACAAGTAGGCAGAGAGGCAGGCAGAGAGAGAGAGAGGTAAGCAGGCTCCCTGCTGAGCAGAGAGCCCGATGCGGGACTTGATCCCAGGACCCTTAGATCATGACCTGAGCCGAAGGCAGCGGCTTAACCCACTGAGCCACCCAGGCGCCCCCACCTTTCTTTCATTTAGTCCAGATATTGACACATTCTCTCTTAAATATTTAAGATGCCTGGTAAAAAGCCAAACAGTGTTACTCAAATTCCTTAAATCAATGATTAAAGATTTTTAATCTTGTCTTTCAAACAGCACACTGAAAGTGCAGCCTGTGAGAATGGCTGACAAGCCTAGTGGAGACACGAGTTACAAAGTAACTAAAAAAAACTTTTCAACAAAACCTAAGGTAATTCTTGCCTGATGGTGATTCACAATAGATCTGTGTAATCCCTTTTTGTTGCTTAACGTGTGACTTGCCATAAAAACTACCCTGAAGTCAGGGTGCCTGGGTGGCTCAGTGGGTTAAAGCCTCTGCCTTCAGCTCAGGTCATGATCCCAGGGTCCTGGGATCGAGCTCTGCATCGGGCTCTCTGCTCAGCAGGGAGACTTCTTCCTCTTTCTCTCTCTGCCTACCTTTCTGCCTACTTGTGATCTCTGTCTGTCAAATAAATTAAAAAAAAGAAAAAAAGAACTACTCTGAAGTCAACTATTTATTATTATTATTTTATTATATTATTATTATTAGTAGTAGTAGTTAGCTCCACACTCAGTGTGGGGCTTGAACTCATGACCCTGAGATCAAGAGTCAAAGACTACAGACTGAGCCACCCAGGCACTCCAGCTACTTTTTGTTTTCAAATTTATCTGCTTATTACCTGATAGAGAAGCAAAGGAATCTTGTGCTGGGAAAGATGTAGGAAACCTATGATTTATTTTAGACCTAACGCTTGGAGGTCTAAAGGGAACGAATAACTTTCCCCTAATTTCAGTGATAGTGTGTGACCCGGCCCAGTTTTTCAGACCCCACCACAGTGATTCTCCCCTGCTAACATGGTGATGGCTGATCCCAGCCATAACCTCAGTGCTCCTTCTGAAGAAATAAGTCTCACCCTGCTCCTTGAGGTAAGAACAGCCTTGTAGGCTGGGGTTGACCTGTGGAAGCTGCAGTTACCCTCCTGGGTGCCTTCACTATGGACCTGCTAAGAAGAGGGGAGCATTTCTGTTTCTGTGCCCATCCATTCTAGATTAGGAACTGGTAGTTTCTTCCCATTATTAAAAAAAGATTTATTTATTTGAGAAAGAGAGAACACAAGTGGGGGTGGGGGTGGGGAGAGGGAGAGAGAATCTCAAGCAGATGCCCATGCTGAGTGCAGAGCCTGAGACAGGCTCCATCTCACTACCCTGAGATTACCACCTCAGCTGATACCAAGAGTTGTATGCTCAACCCACTGCACCACTCAGGTGCTCCTGATAGTTTATTTCAAAAGTATTGTTCACAGCCATGATCACCATTATTGGTGATAAACATTTTACATGTTACAGGATTAACTTTTTTCTTTTTAAGATTTTATTTACTTTTTTGAGAGAGAGCATGAGCAGTGAGAGGGGCAGGAGAGAGAGAGGGATAATCAGACTCAGAGACTCCCCAATGAGGAGGGAGCCTGACTTGGGTTCCATCCCAGGACCCTGGGATCATGACTTGAGCTGAAGGCAGTCACTTAACCGACTGAGCCACCCAGGTGCCCCAGGATTAACTTTTCTGCCCTTATGTTCCATGCACTATCTTATCCTCATTTTAACTCTGAATGGCAAGTGCTAGTGTTCCCCCCTGGCGAGAAACCCGGGCGAGTGTGTTGTTTGCTGGAGGTCATGTACCCAGTAGGTATGAGTGTGGAGAAGAAGGTTTTAGCCTTCACTAGAACCAAGGTCTTTTAATTCCTCTCCTTTATCCATTCATTAATATTAAAGCTTCTGTTAATGAGATAGCCAAGAGTTCTGTGATTATGAGGGAGGAATTTAAATCTTTTGCAATTTATGTTGAAAAATATTGGGTTATTTGATCCTAGTAAGCCATTCTCTTTGGCCTCTGACTTTTGTCCCTACCACGAGGACAGTTTGTGACTGGGTTTCTGTTTGGAAGATTCTCATTCCAGGACTCCACTGTGTGGCCTGGCCAGTTCCACACCATGCTGGCCAGTGTCCTTTAGTTCCCAGGATGCATTCCTGCTAGCCACACCCCAAAGTGCCACCGAGGCACCTGCCTTAAATTTTCTTAAACAGATTTTCCAAATCCTGAAATCTGTGGATTTCTGGAATTTTCTCTTAAGCTCTCTGGCGCTTGTTTTAATGGTTACAAAGGGCTGGTTGGACCAATTTCCTTGGGGCATGACCTCTCTCTTTGGGAGAATTGTGCACCCACAAATCACGGCTGGAACAAGGAAGTATTTTTACTCATGTGTCCCACATTCCCTTTTTTCTTGAGAGGAGTCTACCAAAGGCTTCAGGATTGCCCCTCTTGCTGCTCCTCGCCTCAAATGTAAACAGATCATAAATTCTGCAGGAAAGCAGTGCAAAGGTTTTAAAGACTGTGTTTACAACCGGGATTGATCTTCTGAAAACTGAACTTTACTCAAGATAGAGAAAAATCCAAGGAAGAAAGAGAAGAGAGAGATAGCTTGCATTGCGTAAATCTCTCTCTTCACCTCATCGGCCTCCAATCTGAGAGACACACATTCCTGGTATTCAGAAGCAGTGTTCTCACATATCGACATCTGCAATACGAGTTAATGGCCGTTGAGTTGTTTGTACGGGAGTCCAGCCCACAAAACCTGTTCCTTGTGATTCACGATCAGTGACTTAAGTGTTTCAGATCTACACGATGGCTTCTATGGATAGGAGGGGATATTCAGAGCTCAGACGTGTTTGTTCTTTCAAGAAGCCTGTCCCTGGACTCAGAGGTCCTCAGGGGACCAACTGTGGCACCTGAGAGGCTACACCCTGAGGGCTCATGACTCCTCACAGGGCACCCGGTCCTGCAACCACAGACCAGAAACGTGGATGCCGAGTAGCCATTAAGGATGGTCTGGCCGTCAGGTCTTCTTGCCCAAACCTCAAAAAGCCTGCTTTTCCTGCTTTTGGTGGAAAGAACATCCATAGACAGGCAAGTTGAGGCTGTTAGCATTCCCCGGGCTGAACCTGGGCCTTTGCGGGTGGCTCAGCCATGTAGACTCTGTGCAGAGGTGTCATCAATTAAACAAAATTGAGAGGGCTTTTCATGGCCACTTTAATCATCTGTCTTGGTGAGAGGATCTGAAATAACACTTACCTTTCCCTTTGTTGTCAGTTAGCTGCAGGCAACAATGTGCACTGGGCCTGCTGACCTTCCCCCCACCCAACCCCACACTCCTTCCACCTGAATCCCAGCTGGTCTGGTCTCCACAGTCATGCCTGCGGCTCATTCCTCCCTGCACTACACAGCTGTGATTAGCTATATACCTTATTTGGGTTATATTTGCCTTTATTTATCACATCTCTCGGTCTTGTCTCCCACATTGGCATGCAAGAATCTCAGGATAGACAGAGTCACACCTGATGCACAGTGAAGGCATAGTGACTGACTCTGCCTTGTCACTGATTGAAAACTGAGTCTAGAAGTTTCTAAAATTCAGCTGGCAAGACAGGGGTGGGCTAGCATTAGAGTCTGCTGTGTGCCAGGTACAGGGCTAAAGATGGTGGCTGAGCCAAAGGTGTATTTGTCCCCCTTCTTTATCTCCAGCAGCCCCTGCTATACCTAGCCAGCAACCACAATCATAGATAGTGACCTTAATGATGTCTTTCAATCTGGACGATGGCTATTTTTCAATTCTGTATGAA
Organism: Taxidea taxus jeffersonii; assembly: GCA_003697995.1. Classification (NCBI taxonomy): domain Eukaryota; kingdom Metazoa; phylum Chordata; class Mammalia; order Carnivora; family Mustelidae; genus Taxidea; species Taxidea taxus. Next base: position 37,901 of record RCUC01133999.1, read on the forward strand.
ATTCTAAAGGAAATTTGCTGTTTTCCTTAATCCTTTCTCCAAGGTGTGCTTGCTATAAAAACACCCCTTTCAAGACAAGTTCCCAGGGGACCTGGGTGGCTCAGTCAGTTAGGCATCTGCCTTTGATGCAGGTCATGATCTCAGGGTCCTGGGATCAAGTCCTGCATTGGGCTCCCTGCTCAGCGGGGAGCTTGCTTCTCCCATTGCCTCTGCTGCTCCCCCCTGCTCATGCTCTCTCTCTCTCAAATAAACAAATAAAACCTTAAAAAAATAAAAAAAGACAAGTTCCCTAAGTCTCCACTTTTAACCTTATCTTCTCCTGACTGGGTATTCTGGACCCACCACTGGTTACAT
>RCUC01134000.1:0-79745 GCA_003697995.1 Taxidea taxus jeffersonii
TTTTTTTTTTTCATGCAGAAAGCTAATTTTAAAAAAATGTTAACATGCAGCCAACACGTTTGCCCAAATTCCTTGTTTATATCCACAAACAGCTGTGTGCTTACTCTCCTCTCTCATCCAAAAATCTGCCATAATGGGAGCTGGATCTAAGGCATCCCTGAGTTTCCCAGATTCTTCTTGGCTCATTGCCTAAGTCAGAGTCATCATGGGGAGATACGGGGGTCTTCCATTTTCTTGCAGGCCGATTTTTCATATGACTGAGTTTTCACTTCGCTTCCAGTCCACATTTGGTTATTGTTGATAAGAAAGCTTCATGAATCGGGAAATGTTGGCACAGATGAGCTCCTGTTTGTGCCGTTTTCATGGTGCCGTGCAGAAGACGGCTGATAACGCAGCTTCGCCTATTTGCCACACCACCACGTCCGACTGAGTCATAATCTTTTTTGTCTTTTCTTCCCATTGTAGCAAATTGATGGAGAAGCCTTTCTGCTTATGACCCAAACAGACATTGTTAAAATTATGAGCATTAAGTTGGGCCCTGCTCTCAAAATCTTCAATTCTATCCTGATGTTCAAAGCTGCAGAAAAGAACTCTCACAATGAACTTTGAAGATGGGGAATTTGGAATACCATCAGCTTTCTGCTTTAAAAGCTCATGTTTTATTCAAAGCACAAGGACAGTTATAACTCCTATGCGAGAAGTCTCCAAAACTCAAAAGAGCGATGCTATCTGATTATTTATATTCCTCAAGAGACAATATATACGAATCCTTATGAAAGTCCTTCGGCTTTTAACCAAGTACTGTCTAACAGCAGTCATCCTTTGGTTCTGTTCACTGAGCTAAATTTATCTTTGTACATCTTTTTGAGGCTCGGGGTGGGGGGAAGGGGACTTCGTTAATTATTTATGGCAAAAGGGGGGGTCAGAGTAAGAACTTTTGGCATTTTGTAAACATTGTTGAATTCTCTTTCATGCACACTGTTTCTTTTTCAGTACTTCCAGAAGCCTTTTTATATAATCCAACTTCAACTGAAACCAAATTAGTCAAAACCTGGCTGAGGTTCGCCAGTGGGACTGTTACCTGTGTTGTTCATCTTGTGCCATATTTTGAACTGCAACATTATGCTAAGTATAACTTTGCAAGTCATGATACTGCCTAAGTGCTTGTCATAATTTGTTGGGGCTGGACGGTGGTAAAAATTACTTTAAATCAGTGTTTTTACTTTTGCACGCATTATGAAATGTTAAACAAAGTACTTTTCACCAGCATCTTTATATAATTACCAAAAACATGTATATAAGTAATGGAACTGAAAAATAAAATATATAAATAAATTAGGTGATGTATTTGAATGGCATCAGTCTTATACATTGTGGTGCCCTATGTATTTACAAGAGTCCAGTGGTATCAAAGGAATATGCAGTTATATTGGGTGGAGGGGGATGTTTGTAAGGATCTTGAACTATTTGTGAGATGATCTTGAGCTTCTCTCTAATGCCAGTGAAGTAACTGTGGTGCTTTTCAGAGCTGAAGGGTTCATTCTGTCGATGGAAACACTAATCCATAAAGAGTTCTGTCCCAGATCATCTTCCTCGAGACCCAAAGGTTTTCTTCAGGTTGGCTGAAGAGAGAGTGTATGGATTTTACTGAAAAGGTAGGGTGTGAGGGAGCAACAGTGGTCAACACAAAGCTTCTAATGCTCACAGATCCAGGGGACAACTTCCCAAAGCAATTATTCAAGAACCTCCATTTTGGAAAGGTTCCTTTCTCTGTAGAACGGTTCACCTAAGTTTTATAAATGTACAGATGCACTTTAAATGAAAGCCCTTGATTACCTAGAAACAGCTAGCAGTAGTGTTTCTTTTCCGAGAATGCCTTTCCAACACAAAAGGTAAATTATTTTATCAGCCTTTGGATGTAATGTCTACTCCTAGGATGGGCCATTTATTCGAGGGCTATTATAAGAGTAGCAAGTAAGTTTGTAGCATGCTGTCTGAATTCTGGGGCAAGTTCCTCCTCTCTCCTTAGTTGCCCTCATTTTCTCGGATGTAGGACTTCCTTTGATGTCCCCCGTTGGGAGTCTACTAGCAGTCCTTTGCATTTGTCATAATTCAAAAGGGCCATGGCATCTGCAATGTCCTTTCACTTCTTTGCATGAATCTGCTTAAATAAGTTTTTCGTTGTCGGGTTTTTTTTTCCTTTTTATGTTCTGTTCAGAATTTGTACATTCAAGTTGCACTTGTTATATCTGACATGAATAAAATAAAATCTTAATTGCAGATACTTTTTTTTACATATGTATGATTTTTTAAGAAAGCTTGTCAAACAGGCAGATGAGAGCAGGAGCGATGTCAACGATTTGGGCATTACCTTGCTATGTAATGAATCTGCAGGATTCAAAATTGTCAAACTGTGTCCCAGGTGATGCAAAGAAAAACAATAAATAAGTAAGTGAGTAAATAAGTGGAGGCATTTTTAAAAGACTACAAACATTGTATAAGCCAAATGGGACCTGTCTGCAGGTTGGAATATAACCGAAGGATGCCATTTTGGATTTGGTAGACTCACACTCCAAAGAAAACTGAGTTATGTTAGTCAACAGTAGGAGTATTTACCAAGGGGCAGGGCCGTGCTGGGGGCACTGGGGATAGATGCACCACAGGAAGAGACAATAAAACTTTAAGTGAATTTGTCCTCACGGTCAGCTCGTGTCTGCCATGTTTAGAGCCAAATCTCACTGCTGCAGCTCCAGCCCTCTCCCTTCCCCAGCCTATGGGAACAAAGAGGGGCTTTCATTGACCTTTAGCCACAGAGACTGTGTACTTCCAAGGAAAGAAATCTGTAAGAATTTAGTAAATTCATTTGGGAAGAGGAAGAATAAGACAGATTATGGAACTAAAAAAGTGGTGGGGGAGGGGGGAGGAATAAAGGGAAGTTTATAAGGAACTAAAGGCACGGTTCAGGGAAGGGGAAAGGGAAGAAACAGAAATCATGGAGTTAGGGACTAGTTCAGGTGAAATTGATATGAACTGATTTGGTCCTCTGCCTGTCCATTGTCACTGAAGCAGGTAGGGAATGATCGTTGTAGAGGTGGGCAGCTGGTCAAATTGCATTTTCTAGCTCACTGACTTCAAACATTTTAAAGAATAGTACTTACAGAGAAAAGGGCATTAGAATGAGTATTTCCAGAGATGTATGTCATACAAATATTTTTCAATAATTCATATGAATCCCTTTCTGTGTAAACTTTAAAAAAAAATTGATCAAGTTACCCCCAAAATGCTCATGGCATTGTGATGGAGGTATTAGCACACTTAAGTCTCTTCAGTCTCTAAACCAATCTGTTCTGTCAAAACTGATAGGTTTTCTTGAAACTGTGATGATGATTATCAAGGAGCACCTCCAAACTGTAATGTTATTTATCCTTAAAAATACTTGAAAAGAGTGCACTGAGTCTTGTCAACAGAAGGACTCCTTATGTACCATCTTTAGGAACAGAACAAATGGAATGATGGCATGGGACTCTGAGCTGGGTGGCTGAGGCACCAGGACCTGGACTTCAGAGACAGACAACAGAGCAAGTCTAGGAAGGGGCCAACCCAAACACTAGAAACTGGTGCCCAGAAGGCTCTGGGAGGGAAAAACCAGGTCCATATTATAGACCTAACAAACCCAAACAGCAGCCACACCAACACCTAATGTCAAAGCCAGGGAAAAGTAGGAGTGACATGAGACAAGAATGGGGCCATCACTGTGTGTCAAGGGAAGGAAGCAGTGGAAGACTACACAGGTCACAGACGATCAGAACCTGGGCCAGCGAGATCAGCTAGCAGTGAGGAGACCTCAGGAATGAAGCAGCCTTTGTTCTCAACAAACGTGGCTGAAGGAAACCAAAATGCCTGGGACCAGACAGGTCAGCTGGAGGAAAAAGAACTGAGGAGTATGTACATCTTCTTAAAATGTTCAAGACCAAAGTGTTTCCAAGCCATATTCAGACCAAAGAGGCAGCCCACGGGACACAAATGTACAGCTCCTGGGCATTGAGTCTTCCGAGGGTGGACATATTGGGCCAAGCGTGAGGTGTGATATCCTAATCAAAGGATTTGAGTTATCTGAAGTGGAGGGTCTTTCAGAAACTAAAGCGCCCTTGAAAGTGTAGCTTTGGGGGTGCCTAGGTAATACAGTTAAGCACCCAACTCTAGGTTTTGGCTCAGCTTGGGATCTCAGAGTGATGAGATCAAGCCCTCCATTGGGCTCCATGCTCAGTGTGGAGTCTGCTTGAGATTCTTTTTCCTCCTCCGTCTGCCCCTCCCACTTGTGTACTTGTGCACTCTATCTCAAAAAAACTAAATAAATCTTTTTAAAAAAAAAGTGTAGCTTAGATCATTAAATTTCTTAGAACTCCAACAGCTCTTTAACATAGTATTTTATTATAGAATTTCACAAAGAATTTTCAGTATCTAAGTATAAAGATAGAAGGTACTGAAATTCATTTGCATCTTTGAGACAAGACAATTTTATAATACCTACCTCTACTATAACGCTAAGTCAAAACATTTTTTTTTATAAAATTTTAGCTGTCCCAGGGATTAATTCTGATGCAATATTTGGCATGCCATTAAGTAACTGGGTGTTGAAATCCTACTTCCTTTTCCTTTTCTTTCATTGAAGGAAAACAGGGACTGTGCATATCAAAAATCAGCATCTCTACGAAGTTGAGGGTTTGGGACAGTCTTCTTGGACACTCAACTTCAAATACATGGAAGGCAGCAATGAGAGCAGCCAAGGCCGTAACACAGTCGTCTACCTTTGTGAGCTTCTCTTTTTCTAAATACAAAGAAAATTCGCAGACATCGACATTGAAAGGGTTCTTGACTTCTAACACGGGTGTGGAAACTTGCACCTGAAATAATAGATAATAGACTCACCACTCTGTGATGCGGATAATAGCTAAATAATAAAAGGTGTCTCAATTTAACCATGATACTACAGTAAATGAACTTGTCGTAGTGCAGCATATTTGTAAATATGATGAAACTATATTTCAAAAGAGACCACCACCCTGTTTTCAAATAAATTACCATATGAAGATGTGAAACGTCAAACCCAGTGATCACTGACATACTGCATACCTTCTCATTCACAATGACAAAAAGGCTGGGATCATCCCCAAAAACATCTGGTAGGAGCAAACATGTGGCTGTCATCTTCAGATCTGCCAAAACAAACATGCTTAAAGTCCAAGTGAAAATAAGGTTTTGCCAACTATAAGCAAAAGCCAGTCTTTAAACATGGATTTTTGTTTGTTTGTTTGTTTAGTCATTTCCTTCTACAGAGAATAAACCAGCCTTATTGCATCAGTGTTTCACAACTATTTAACCAACATTGCCTTCTAATAAAAACCAGATCTCATGTTCTGCCTTCCAGGTCATGGCCAGAAGATAAGAGCCCTGTACTCTCTGTCCATCAGCCAGGAAGATTTTAGCATGCTTTACCTTGTGATGTGTATTATGACACTAACAGATAACTAGTTCCCCTAAATATAATTTTACAGGATCAAGTGTACTTTTAATTCTGTACCTCAACTTGCCCTGTTTGAGAATGTTTTTCATCCTGCATGTTGTCTCACTGAATTACTTATTTCTAAAACAGAGCTTTTCTAATTATCCCAAATTATCCAGAAAACTAAAACCAGATTTCCCGAGACCCAAGTTTACTAACGTTTCAACATTTCTTCATCTGTGTGCTGTTTCATTTTTTCTTGCAATGCAACATTGATTGGATTGTCCATCACTGAAAAAGAAGTTAGTATATTTTCTGAATAGGATTCCAAAATGTGCTTTATTTTCTTATAAATATCTGTTCTCGTAAGAAGTTGGAATTCTCTGAACATCTAGGAAAAAGAAGAAAAAGATCACAAGAAAAGCTAATGTTTAGAATGCAAGGCATAAATAACTCTTTAGGCTTATATTGAGCTTTGAATGCTAGTTTAAAATATACACAAGATATCTGAGTAGCTTTGGTGGAGAAGTAAAGACTTAGGAGACAGAGGAGGGGAAAAAAAATGAAAGCCTGAAATGAATAGGATAAATAAGATAAATAATGGACATAGCAAACTTCTATACCCATAGAATTAAAACTTTGCACAGACTCAACTAAATGAGGGTTCCAACAATATATGCATATTTTGGCTATTTGGCTTCCAGCTAATGCTCTAGGACCTTGTATTTCTTTAGGTGGTGTGCAACAAGAGGAAAAATAAGAAAACTTTAAAAATACCTAACCATAGCATTTGAAAGGGAAAGAGGAGAGCTTTAGAGACAAAACTAAGTGATGAGAAACAGGTGTAGGCAATCTGATTACAAAGTAAAAGCAAAACCAGTTTACATATATGGGAACCCCTTTACTCAAAACCACCTTTTTCTGCCACTGCCCAATTTCTCCCCAACCGAGAATTCTACAACCACTGGAGCCTCCCCACTGTTTTTTAATTAAACATTTTTAAATGTTAAATTCAAGTAATTACATATAATGTATTGTTGGTTTCAGTGGTACAGGTCTGTGATTCATCAGTCTTATATCATACCCAGTATTCATTACATCACATGCCCTCCTAATGTCCACCACCCAGTTACCCCATCCCCCCCCCTTCCATCAACCCTCAGTTTTTTTCCTATGATTAAGAATCTCTTATGGTTTGTCTCCCTCTCTGTTTTCATCTTGTTTTATTTTTCCTTCCTTCCCCGGTGATCCTGTTTGGTTTCTTAAATTCCACATATCAATGAGATCATGTGATAATTGTCTTTCACTGATTGACTTATTTCGCTAAGCATTATCCCTGTAATCTAGTTCCATCCATGTCATTGCAAATGGCAACATTTCATTTTTTAATGGCTGCATAATATTCTATTGTATATATATACCACATCTTCTTTATCCATTCATCTGTTGGTGGACATTCCATTGTTTGGCTATTGTGGACATTGATGCTATAAACACTGGGGTGCAGGTGCCCCTTCAGATCACTACATTTGTATCTTTGGGGTAAATACCCAGTAGTGCAACTGCTGGGTCATAGGATAACTCTATTTTCAACTTTTGGAGGAAACTCCATACTGTTTCCCAGAGTGGCTGCACCAGTGTCCATTCCCACTAACAGTGTAAGAGGGTTCCCCTTTCTCCACATCCTTGCCAACATCTGTCATTTTCTGACTTGTTAATTTTAGCCATTCTGACTAGTGAGGTGGTCTTTCCCTGATGCTGAGTGATGTGGAGTACTTTTTCATGTGTCTTTTGGCCATTTGGATGTCCTCTTTGGAGAAATGTCCATTCATGTCTTTTGCCCATTTCTTGATTGGATTATTTATTCCTTGGGTGTTGAGTTTGATAAATTCTTTGTTGATTTTGGATACTAGCCCTTTATCTGATATGTTATTTGCAAAGGTCTTCTCCCATCTGTCAGTTGTTTTTTGGTTTTGTTGACTTTCCTTTGCTGTGCAAAACCTTTTTATCTTGATGAAGACCCAATAGTTCATTTTTGCCTTTGTTTCCCTTGCCTTTCTCCCCACTTTTTTTTCCCTAAGGGTGGCTTTATAAGACAGTTCATCATCACTCACACTGGTAGGAATTGAAGTACTCATCACTTCCCCTAAAACTCTGTAAAGAAGAGTTACATACTACCCATGGGGTCTCATCATTTCTTGAACATTTTGGTAGATCATCAGTTGCCCAAAGATTAGGTCCAAAAGTAGTTATCAGAAGACTGGAATGCACATTCTCATAAAGGCATGGTGGCTCTCTTATTAGGCAACCTTCAATGGACTACTAATCTAGGGTAGTGGGGAAAATGATAAGTCCAGCGAATTCCATGTATCGTCACTGTGGGGCATCTCAACCGAGAAATGGGATATATACATATATATAAAAAATCTAATTGAAACTTAATTTGAAAATAACATTTACTGAAATGAAAACATCACCGAATAGGGAAATGCATATGGGAAGCAGAAAGAAAAGTTTCATGAACTTGAAGATAGAGCAATAGAAATTAATGTGAATAACAAGAAAAAAAAGAGGATTAAGATTAGTAACCTGTGAGACAAAACATGGAGTGTGGAGAAAGGAGCTTTTTTGTGGCTGATCATTCATGACCAGGAATTTGGCCGTATGAGGTTTGGGGAAGGTGATACAAATAAGTAAATACATTGAGGATAATGGATGCCAGTGGGTGCTGTTAAAGAGAGTCGGAATGTATGGAAAAGGAGTCAATTAGAATAAGCCCTCTGGTTTGGGTTGGACTTAAAAGTATAAATGCGACCTCATGATTATATGGATATATGAACAGATACAGATTGTGTGTGTGTGTGTGTGTACATGTGCACCTACACAAAGGTATATATCCTAGCTTTGTTCTGTGAGAAATTGTAGAGCAATAACACCTCCGTAGCTATGAGTGAGTATACCTAGGGCTGAGGTCTTTGTTCCTAAATATCATTCCGATTTTCTGTTCGAAGAATGTGTTTTGACGGGAGGAGGGTGATGAATGCAGGTGGTGATGAAGGATCCATGTAAACTCTCCGGTCCAGTGTCCCATGCTGGCTGCTTCTCTTCTGCCACATCTGTGCCCACAAGCTCCCTATGCTCACAGGGCTTCACAATGGTAGTAGCAACAAGTGGTGGGAGTAGTTTGGAGCAAGGGCAGCTGTCCTGCTCTAGGGATTGTTTGCTAGCTGGGTGTTTATAAGTAAGGTCGAGCTTGCTTTTATTTCAGGAAGAACAACAAGGGTTTTATAAATATTGTGAATCCCAGCTGGCTGTATAAGGCCTAGACAGGCACTTCCTGAAGAAAGCCGAAACGCTCAACTCTTTTGTTTAAAACAATAGATAGACACTTTATTCATTCAGTAACACAGTCATTACAAAAACCATATCCCAGGGACGCCTGGGTGGCTCAGTTGGTTGAGCAGCTGCCTTCGGCTCAGGTCATGATCCCAGCGTCCTGGGATCGAGTCCCACATCGGGCTCCTTGCTCGGCAGGGAGCCTGCTTCTGCCTCTGCCTGCCACTCTGTCTGCCTGTGCTTGCTCTCTCTCTCTCTCTCAAATAAATAAATAAAATCTTAAAAAAAAAAAAATTAAAAAAAAAAAAAAACCATATCCCAATCCATATTTTGGATAAAAAGAGTGAAATGCCTGGGGGGAATGGGAAAAAAAGAGACTTAAGACAAAGTACAAGACACATAGTCTTGGGTCTAAAATCTGCTCTGCCCCCCTACTCAGATTTATTCTCATCTATCGTTCTTTGAAAGGCTGCTGAACCATAGCTTATCTCTTTGAATCACTAAACCTGTGCAGGCCACACGCCCAAAAGACCTCCTAAGGCTGCAACATCCGTGTCCTGACAGGCTCACCAACTGCTGTGGGCTGAATGTTTATGTCCCCCCAAAATTCATATGTTAAACCTAATGCTCAATGTGATGGAATGAAGAGGTGAGGCCTTTGAGAGGGGACGGGTTATGAGGGTGGAGCCTTCACGAATGGGGTTCCTGCCTTTATAAAAGAAACCCCAGAGAGCTACATTGCCCCTTCAGCCATGTGAAATGATAGCTGGAGAGCGCCATTCGTGAACCAGAAAGCAGACTGTCCGACACCTAACCCGCCAGTGTCTTGATCTCGGACTTCCCCAACCCCAGAACTATTGAGGAATAAGTTTCTGTTGTTTATAAACCACCCAGTCCATGATATTTTCGTTACAGCAGTCCAAAGACACCCACCATTCACTAACTCATTCAGCATTCAAAAGAAAAAAAGCAATATTTCATTTGTATTGCATGCACAATATTCTGCAAGGCACTTGGAGAACTACTAACATGTTTAAAATATGCTAACACTTACGGACTTTATGGGCTGTCAATTTGACAAGGTTTTGCTTTAAAACAATATATTGTAAGTGTGTCAATCTGGCGTACTCTTGAAATAGCCAAAGCCTCCTGGCTTTTACTCTTCCTAGCAACCCAAAGATGAGGAGAAAACTAATACCTAATAACTAAGGTAGTGTTGCTGAGAGACGAACAGATAAAAGAATCCGCGTGAAGCACCGATAATACGCCCCCCACCTAGTAAGCACTCAGATGTTTGCTATAGGCGTGATTATGAAAATAAAATGTGCAGGCAAGTACTTTCTCATTTTGTGGAGGAAGAATAACATGGATAACTTTTTATTTTCAAAACAGTTGATTGCGCCCACAGAATTCTTCCATGAAATGTGTTCCCAGGTAAAAACTTCAATGAATCATTATGTACTCAGCTAACATTACACTAAGATTGTGATAGGACCATTTAAAGGCCCCTGTAAGTAAACTAAATGGAATGGTATTTGATTTATTTGTTAAATTTCATATATTCTACTTTATAAAGTTATTTGGGATCATAAAGGAAATAGATTTCGAGTAATGTTGCAGACTAACAGTTCCTTAGTAAACTATCTTGATTGTCTAAATGTATGCAAAGGGAAAATGTTTGACACTGTCAAAACACCCCTAAGTAGTGGTGCCCCCAGCCTCCCCAGTATGTTCAATGACAGGAAAATCTCTAAATCTGAAGGCAGGCAGTGTATGTTATTAGAATATGCTTCCAGAAATTCTTACCAAATGATCCTAGTTATAGCCTGTGGAGTCTCACACACCCTACTGAGATTCACACCCACCATTTGCTACATAGTGCTGTTACACTCCAGAAGAAAAGAAAAAAAAATCAATTTGGACATTAAAATTAGAGAATATTATAAGCGAATAAAGATACCTGATAAGGGCACTTCAGGAAAGGAAACATTTTAAGAATGTCCTTCAGAGGTGTTCTGCTGCCAATCAACTTTCTTCTTATTTCCAAAGTCTGACTCATCCTATTATCAATTTCTTTCCAGTTCTTTTCTGTTTTCATATATTCTTGCTGGAACCAGTTAATATGTTCATCTGTCTCAGAATCTAAGCAAACAGTTTCTTCCTGCAAAATATTTTTGAAATATCAGTATGTTTCATCTTTCCAATGGCAGTTTAACACTTCGTGAGAACTTGAGTCATAGGCTGTTATTGCACTTGTAATGGACTCCTAAGGTGAGGGCTACCGCGTGTGATTACACTTGGCCTTGACTGTGGTTAACAAATGGGCAGTCTTTAGCACATCAGATAGTTCATTACTTACTATCATTACTTGCAGTCTGCTCTCTTGACAGATGTAAGAGTTACTTCATTTTCTACATACCCTTTTAGTGGAAACCTAGATTATCTACAAGGATCACACTTAACAGGAATGGTTATTATTTCTGCTCACTTAAATATTAAAAGAGATAAAGAGGTTTTAAATTAAGGTTTTCTTATTGCTACTGTTTGTATTTTTCCTTTTAAATGCCTTTTTATAACTGCACTACTATGCCATAAAATCCAAATTCAAAATAATAACAGTGGGTATTTTGTGACACTGAATCATCAAACTGTCAATTATATTTACTATAAATTTGAGTACATTGGGTGGGGTGGATGGCTTGGAAATACCTAGCATATTAAAAATTCAAGATGAGGGGTGCCTGGGTGGCTCAGTGGGTTAAAGCCTCTGCCTTCAGCTCAGGTCATGATCCCAGGGTCCTGGGATCGAGCCCCACATCGGGCTCTCTGCTCAGCCAGAAGCCTGATTCCTCCTCTCTCTGCCTGCCTCTCTGCCTGCTTGTGATCTCTATCTGTCAAATAAATAAATAAAATAAAATAAAAAATTCAAGATGGTCAGTTTGAGTAGCCAAAAAAATAAAGTGTTTCTAGAAAACTCTGTTGAGAAGCAATCAGAAAACAAAAAGAAATAAAAGGCATCCAAATAGTCAAAGAAGAATTCAAACTTTCACTATTTGCAGATGACATGATACTCTATGCAGAAAATCTGAAAGACTCCACCAAAATATTGCTAGAACTAATATATGAATTCAGCAAAGTTGCAGGATATAAAATCAACATATAGTAATCTGTTGCATTTCTATATACCAATAATGAAGCAGCAGATAAAGAAATCAGGGAATCGATACTGTTTGCAACTGCATCAAGAAGAGTAAGATACCTAGGAATAAACCTAATCAAAGAGGTAAAAGTTCTGTGCTCTGAAACCTTAGAACATGTATAAAGGAAATTGGGGAGGACACAAAGAAATGGAAAAACAGCCCATGCTCATAGGTTGGAAGAACTAACATTGTTAAAATGTCTATACTACCCAAAGTGATCTACATATTTAATGCAGTCCTTATCAAAATATCACCAGCATTGGGGCGCCTGGGTGGCTCAGTGGGTTAAAGCCTCTGCCTTCGGCTCGGGTCATGATCCCGGGGTCCTGGGATCGAGCCCCACATGGGGCTCTCTGCTCGGCGGGGAGCCTGCTTCTCCTCTCTCTGCCTGCCTCTCTGCCTGCTTGTGATCTCTGTCTGTCAAATAAATAAATAAAATCTTAAAAATAAAAAAATATCACCAGCATTTTTCACAGAACTAGAACAAACAATCCTAAAATTTGTAAGACCCTGAATAGCTAACACAATCCTGAAAAAGAAAAGCAAAGCTGGAGGCATCATGATTCTGGACTTCAAGCTATATTACAAAGCTGTAGTCATCAAGACAGTAGGTACTGGCACAAAGACAAACACATGAATGGGACAGAATAGAAAACCCAGAAATGGACCCACAAGTACATGGTCTACTAATCTTTGACAAAGTGGGAAAGAATATCCAATGGAAAAAAAAAAAACAGTCCTTCAACAAATCGTGTTGGGAAAACTGGACAGCAACATGCAGAAGAATGAAGCTGGACCACTTTTTTTTTTTTTAAGATTTTATTTATTTATTTGTTAGAGAGAGAGCGAGTGAGCACAGGCAGACAGAGTGGCAGGCAGAGGCAGAGGGAGAAGCAGGCTCCCTGCTGAGCAAGGAGCCCGATGTGGGACTCGATCCCAGGACACTGGGATCATGACCTGAGCCGAAGGCAGCTGCTTAACCAACTGAGCCACCCAGGCGTCCCTGGACCACTTTCTTACACCATACACAAAAATAAATTCAAAATGGATGAAAGACCTAAAAGTGATGCAGGAAACTATCAAAATCCAAGAGGACAATATATGACCTTCCATAGCAACTTTGACCTCTGTCATAGCAACTTCTTATTAGACATGTCCCTGGAGTCAAGGGAAACACAAGCAAAAATGAACTATTGGTACTTCATCAAAATAAAAATTTCTGCACAGTGAAGGAAACAACTAAACTAAAAGGCAGCTTATGCAGTGGGAGAAGATATTTGCAAATGACAAATCTGGTAAATGATTAGTATCCAAAATCTATAAAGAACTTACCAAACTCAACACCCAAAAAACAAATAACCCAGTTAAGAAATGGGCAGAAGACATGAATAGACACTTTTTCAAAGAAGACATCCAAATGGCTAACAGACACATAAAAAGATGCTCAACCTCACTCATCATCAAGGAAATACAAATCAAAACCAGGATGAAATGCTACCTCACACCTGTCAGAATGGCCAAAATTAACAACACAAGAAAAAACAGGTGTTGGTGAGAATTTAGAGAAAAGGGGAACCCTCTTAACTGTTGGTGGGAATGAAAACTGATGCAGCCACTCTGGAAAACTGTATGGAGGTACCCCAAAAAGTTAAAAACAGAGATACCCTACAATGTAGCAATTGCACCACCAGGTATTTATCCAAAGGATACAAAAATACAGATTGGAAGAGATACATGCACCACAATGTTTACAGCAGCATTATCAACAGTAGCCAAACTGTGGAAAGAGCCCAAATATCCATTGACAAGTGAATGGATAAAGAAGATGTGTGTGTGTGTGTGTGTGTGTGTGTGTGTGTGTGTGTGTGTGTAGTATGAATATACATGGGAATATATATGTGTGAATATTACTCAGTTATCAAAAAATCCATCTTTTTGAAAATCTTACCATTTGCAAAGACACGAGTGGAGCTAGAGTGTGTCATGTTAAGTGAAATAAGTCATTCATAGAAAGACAATTACTGTATGATTTCGCTCATTTGAGATTTAAGAAACAGATGAACATATGTGAGGGGGAAAAGAAGAGAGGGAGGCAAACCATAAAAGAGACTCTTAAAGGTGGAGAGCAAACTGAGGGTTGATGGAAGAAGGTGGGTGGAGGATGGGATAGATGGGTGATGGTATTAAGGAGGGCACTTAAGATGAACACTGGCTGTTGTATGTAAGTGATGAATCAATGAATTCTACTCCTGAAACCAATATTGCACTGTATGTTAACTAACTAGAATTTAAGTAAAATATTTAAGGGGTGCCTGGGTGTCTCAGTCGGTTGGGTGTCTGGCTTCAGCTCAGGTCGTGATCCTGGAGTCCTGAGATCAAATCCCGTGTCAGGCTTCCTGCTCAGTGGGGAGTCTGCTTCTCCCTCTGCCCCTCACCCTGCTTGTGCTCTCTCTTTCTTCCTCAAATAAGTAAATAAAATCTTTTAAAAAATTAAAAAGTAAATAAAATATTTTAAAACAATAAACAAACAACAAACTGCCTCCTGCCACAAGAAAGAAAGAGAGAAAGAAAGAAAGAAAGAAAGAGAAAGAAAGAAAAATTTGTTGAGAGGATACTCAGCTGAACTGCACTTGAGTTAACAAGTTGGCAAACTGTTTAGCTGACCAGAATATGAGCAGATGTCATTTATAAAAAATAAAAAAAAAAACATTATAGGCCTAAAATGTTCCTACATAAGGGCTTTTCAAGAACATAAGAGAGCTTCAGGTAGACCCACTTTCTATCAATGTAGGATGACTAGCAAGACAGACCAAGTGATCAAATCTCTAGAAAAGGATAACTTACCAACAGACTAATAAAACCCTATAATCTTACATAAATATAAATAGAAGAAGTTTTCCACAAGGAATATGCCAAAACCTGGAAGTTTTATAGACAAATTCTACTAAACTTTCAAAACAGAGTGTTCCAAATTTATGCAAATTGTATAAGGAAGTCGGGGTCAAGAGGGTGGGAGGAAAAAGGAATTCTATGAAGGAATCCAACCTATTCTAAGACTCCCCAAACCTGAAAGAACACTGTAAGAGGAAACTTATAAGTCAGTCTCATTCATGAACAAAATTATAAATATTGAGAACAAAGAACAACTAACTTAAGCTTATCCCAGAAATGCAACAATGGTCTGACATTACTAAAGAAACTATAGTAAACTAAAAGGAGTATGATTTATTTACCCATTATATCTCACATACCTTTCATACTGAAATCTGAATTTTTTAAAAGATTTTTTTATTTTAGAGAGCATGAGCAGAGGAAACAGGCAGAGAGGGAAAGACAGAGAGAGAAAGGGAAAAAGACTTCCTGCTAAGCTTGGGAGCCCAATGCAGGGCTCGATCCCACAACCCCAATGTCATGACCTGAGCCAAAATCAAGAGTTGGATGCTCAACGGACTGAGCCATGCAGGCACCCCTGAAATCTGAATTTTAGGGTCACTGTGATAGAAAGATACAAAAATAAATAGGTTTTGAGAACTTTGACATATGAACAGTTCTATAATTAATCTGGATTATCTAAATATGCATAAATACCATATACTGCATTAACCAATCAAAGTTTTTTTAAATGACCACATTTGAAATAATGCAGAAAAAAGACGTATAAAATTCAACATGAAAAAATATGTATAAAATTGACCATTCCTTTAAAATTAAAGGAAAAAATGTTCATCAAAATAAAAAGAGGAACTTTTGAAACTTATAAAGTTATCTACCAGAAACTTAGAACTAACATTTTTAATGTTGAAATTTTAAAAGAATTTTCCTTAAAATCAGAAACAAGGCAATGCTGCTCTGCTATACTCTTATTCAGCCTTTTTTTTTTTAATATTTTATTTATTTATTTATCAGATAGAGATCACAAGTAGGCAGAGAGGCAGGCAGAGAAAGAGAGAGACAGAAGCAGGCTCCCCGCTGAGCAGAGAACCCCATGCAGGGCTCGATCCCAGGACCCTGGGATTATGACCCGAGCCAAAGGCAGAGGCTTTAACCCACTGAGCCACCCAGGTGCCCCTATTTAGCTTTTTAATAGAGATCCTAGCCAGAGTAGTAAGATAAGAAAGAGAAACAAAAGGCATGGAAATTGGAAATATAGAAACAAACTGTCCTCTTTCATAGTTGATATGATTTGATTATTTAAGAGAAAACTCAAAATGATGTACATATAATTTGTTAGAGTTGGGGCAGAGTTTTACAAACAACTGAATGTAAGATAAATATAAAAAATTTGTTAACAAACAGAATATGTAATTTTTTACAGTTACAACAAAAAGTAAAAAGCACCAGAGAATACAACTAATAAAAGATGTGTATGACCTTTATGGAGAAAGTTCTAAAATTATTAGAAAATACTAATGAGACAAATTAATAGGTCTACTATGTTCACTGTTAGAAAAACTCAGTATCATAAGGAAGTATCTCCTTCTTTCAAATAGAGATACAGATTCAATAATATTTTTATCAAAATCTAATATCTATCAAAAACCAAAAATTAGTGTTTTAAAAATTCAACAAGATGATTCTGAAATTCACATGAAAGATTAAAAAACCCCAAGAATAACCAAGGCACTCTTAAAAAAATAACAGTTAGTGATGGAAACTGGAAACTATCAAGACATTTACAACTATGTAATATGTAAATAGGGAAAGTTGATATTCATGCAGGGATAGATAACATTACTAGGGCAACATGGCAGAGCTTCTAGACACAGATCTCTGGAAAGAACTGAGATAACAAAATAAATGCCTGGGAAAGAGGACTGCTTTATAAAAGGTACAGAAAACTGTCTAGCCATACGGGAAAAAAGTAAACAGATCTATACCACACACCTTATACAAAAGTAAATTACACATGGCTTAAGTACTTAAATGTTAAGGCAGAGCTTTAAATTTAAATATATATATAAAAATAATTCTTATCATTTCAAGGTAGGAAAGGGGTTCCTAAAAGTTCTAATCATAAGAGAAATGATTAATAAATCTAACTACATTGAAATTACAAACTTTTGGTCAACAGCTTTCATAAAGAAATTCAAAAGGCAAGGCACAAACTAGAAGGTATTTACAATGGTGGAGTAGAATACAGAATATATAAAGAATTCTTATAAATAAGAAAAAGGGCAACCTCAGAAAAATAGGTTAAAAGACATGACTGGGCATTTTCCAGAGAAGGAAACTTGAGTATTTCACTAATATGAAAGATGATAAAGCTTGTAAGCAATTAAAATGAAAATAGGAACAGGGGCGCCTGGGTGGCTCAGTGGGTTAAAGCCTCTGCCTTCAGCTCAGGTCATGATCCCAGGGTCCTGGGATAGAGCCCCACATCGGGCTCTCTGCTTGGCAGGGAGGCTGCTTCCTCCTCTCTCTCTGCCCGCCTCTCTGCCTACTTGTGACCTCTGTCTGTCAAATAAATAAATAAAATCGTTAAAATGAAAATAGGAACAAGTAACATTTTACTCCTAACCTATTGGTATCTTACTTGAGGTGGGAGGGAGTTATCTTGATATCTGATCAAAATGGTATCTTACTTGGGGGTGTGGCAGTTTAAACTCAGTTCAGTGAGTTTTAATTGTCTGTAGGGACCAGGAGAACAATTGGCATTGTCTTATCCAGTTGAATATTTGCAGACCCAGTGTACCAGCAATTTCACTCCTACACGTATACCCTTGGAAAGAGCTTGCACATATACACCAAGATATACAAAGGGAACGATCACAGCAGCAAAGACTCACAGAAGCTCACAGAAGCAAAAACTGGAAACCAGGCAAATGTCTGCCAATAAAAGAATATCCAAATAAACTGTGTTTTCCTGTCACAGTAGATTTTAAGCCAATATAATAATGAATGAACAACACAACTGAACTGAGCCTGGGTGAGTCCCAGAGTCAATATATTGAGTGAGAAAAAATGTCATCGATGACATACTGTGTATCATGGCGTAAGCCGCAAAAACAAGCAAAACTGAATAAGTCACTTCACACATGTGGCAAATTCATATGTTTCAAAAACAGGTGAATGAGAAACATAAAATTCAGAGTACAGGGCAGTGAAAGATGGGCAGACACAAAGGTATGGACAGTGTTCTGATTTTAAAGCTGAATGTGAGGCTCACGGTGTTTCTTTTGTCTCATAAATTATACATAGAGGATTCTTTTGTAAGTCTCAAATGTATATAATGAGAAGTTTTCTGATAAAAAGAAAAATCTTAAATTTTAAAAAGGAAAGGGAATGTTTGTAATTGCAAGCAGCTTTCATTTTATTGTACTGTAGTGGGAGTTCTAAAATTGGTACTATTGACATTTATAGACAAGTATACACACAATGAACGGCTTCCCCTAACACCCCCACCCAATTCATGAAATGTCACCCAGTTCCAGAAAGCAGAGTTTCTGGAAAGCTTCTACCTGATTGGACCAACAAAATGTCAGGAAGTCCTATCTTAGATTGAAGCACTGTATTCAAAGGAATAGCAGGCTGCTTCAGAATTTCAAATTCTCACCTTTTAATGACTCATGTATCGTTAGAGCCAGAAGGAACTTGGACAGTGTCTGGCCTGTGCTTCTCACTTTACTGATGAGCAATTTGAGACTTTCAAAGGGGAAGTGACTTTCTCAAGCATGGGGATGGCCAGGTGCAGGGCTTCCGGTCTTAGTGTAACCCTGACTTCTCTAAAAAGATGGACGGCCTTGTTCCGGCAAGCTGGTTTCCTTAGCAGTACACATTGACAAGAAGGAACCAGGGGATGAGAGAAGCCTGAATCTTACAGAGCAGCAGCAGAGTTGTCTGCTATGTGTCTGTCTCAGTAGGTAAAGATGGTGGGGTAGGGGGGAAAGGGGGAAACATGCTCAAGAAGTAATAGAAAGAAGAAAGCATGAAGCAGGGAGCAGATCACGCCTAGCCAAGGAATCCCAATGAATGAACACGATGAAGGGCAGTGTAGGAGTCATCTGTAGGATCTGTGACTTCAAAGGAATCAGAATAAATGAACCAGAACATTAACTTGAGTTGGATCCCAAATGGGTAATGAGCTTAGGCCACACCTCCTTGACCACACCAGTGCTAGTAACAGAGTGGGCCCTCGGCTCCTGCAGCACCGTGCCCTGCAGCCCTGGGGGACTTGGGTAGAGTAGCAGAGAGCATAGTCATCTAAGCCGACAGCTGGAACAGAAATAAGGAGGACAGGGTGCCAGGGTGGCTCAGTGGGTTAAAGCCTCTGCCTTTGGCTCAGGTCATGATCCCAGGGTCCTGGGATTGAGCCCCACATAGGGCCCTCTACTCAGCAGGGAGCCTGCTTCTCTCTCTCTCTGCCTCTCTGCCTACTTGTGATCTCTGCCTGCCAAATAAATAAATAAAATCTTAAAAAAAAGAAAGAAAGAATGAAAGAGGACACCTTTTCTAAGTGAGGTTTGAACAGAAAATTGAGACTGCTTTTGATGTAGTAAGACACAGCATGGTTCAAAATAGTTACAACTATTTCCCGCACAGAGATGAATAAAAACTCACCCTGACTTTTTTTTATTGAACACAATGTTGCTTGGCATCCTACAATCTGAATAAGTTTACAAAGAAGGTGTCTTGTTGTGTCAATTTAATAATTTTTATATGCATATCCTTAAAAATCGACTTCAAAGGCCAGATGGAAAGGTCCTGAACCTAAGATTCAGGGTCTGGAGCTCTGAACATCATCAGCAGATAACTGGTTGTGCTCCCAGCCAACTACGGTATTTCCAAAAGAGTGTCATCTCACCTTCTAATTTCTAGAAGGGTGTATTTCTTGGAGTCACCTAGTCTGGTGGCCACAGGAGGCAACTGAACACTTGAACCGTGGCTCACCCAAACTGAGATGTAGGCTTTGAAAATGCAGACTTTCAAAGACTTAGTATGCCAATAATAAAAATAAAAATAAAACACCTCATTAACAATTGTTCATAATGACTGTATGTTGAAGTGATAATTTTGTGGATATATTGGGTTACATAAAACATACTAATATACTAATTCCACCAGCTTCTTTTTACTTTCCTTTTTTTTTTTTTTAATGTGGCTACAAGAGAATTTCAAATTACACGTGTGGTCTGTCTTCTATTTCTGCTGGACAGTGCTATGTTAGAGGCTAGGGTTTTCTACATATCACATTCCAATCATCCCTGTTTTCAATTCCATCGTCATCACAATGACTGTGGAAATGATGTTCCTCTACGTAACTTGAAAAGTCTCTTTGCTTAGCATTCAGGTGTGTGGCTCAGTCAGTCATCAGGGAAATGGCAGCCACTTGGCCCAGGGTTCTAAGAGCACAGCTGACTTGTAAAACTTCACAGCATCAGTGCATGTGTCCCCTGCTGATGGCAGTCATTGCATTATATCCCGAATGCAACTAACTGTCAACATTTTTCTTCAACTTTTGCTGTTCTGCTCAGTTCTGCACCATGAGAGAAACAGCTGTTCAAACGTCTATAAAAATGATTAGTATTTATTCAATAAATCATTATGTGTCAGGTGCAGTCAGAAGCAAACAATAAATTCCATAAAAGAAATCCAAAGAAATCTACAAGATATTCTTAAGCATTTGGCCCTCTCAGCAGTTTTTGCATAACTTTTGATTCCATTTCACTTCTAAGCGAAGGAAAGCTAACACACAAGACTACTGCATGCTTTCAAAGTTAGGAGGTACAGAATACCCAATAAGGAGGAAAAGAAAATGTTGTAAGAAATGAATCATATTACTAAGGAAAAGAAAATGTTGTAAGATAGAAATGAATCAATTACTAAGTCGGCTTAGTAATTTAGCACCTGGCAGATTTATCTATTTACTTAGCAAATGTTTGGAGGATTTGGGAATATAAGAACAGCCTTCAAGTTTTATTGAATGCCTGCACCACTGTCCTGGACATTAGGTAGAGGTTTTTATTGTTGTTTTTTAAAAAACACAAGTTAATCTCTTGAAAGAAACTGTCACCACATGTTTGATAGAATAGTTCACATTAGATGGGACAAGGTATTAGTTCTGTTTCTGCCATGTTTCAGACTCTGAGAAACATCCTTAACTAAGGTTACAATGGACATGATCTGCTCTGTCCTGAGGAACTAGAAAGAATCTCCAAATGGATTAGCTGAAAAAATGAAAACTAGATATTTTTTACATAAAGCAAAATAAAGTTTCTCTCTGTTATAAGCATTTTGATTATCATATATGGTAATACGTTACCTAGAGTGCCCCAATCTAGATAGAGAACAAAGATACAGACTATGAAATCCCTGGGCTAAGGATGGCAGGATCAGCAAGACCCTCAAAAATGCCTCTGTAGGGACGCCTGGGTGGCTCAGTTGGTTAAGCGGCTGCCTTCGGCTCGGGTCATGATCCCAGCGTCCTGGGATCGAGTCCCACATCGGGCTCCTTGCTCGGCGGGGAGCCTGCTTCTCCCTCTGCCTCTGCCTGTGCTTGCTTGCTCTCTCTCCCTCTCTCTCTGTCAAATAAATAAATAAAATCTTTAAAAAAAAAAATGCCTCTGTAACTTCATGGAGCCAACACAAAGAGAATAACTGAGATGTGTATCCAAAGCCTGAAATACTATACTGGGATCCCCTGGTATCACTCAGGATAGGCAAAATTATGCTGCTCTACCTGACAACCTCCAAACCTTAGAGCAATGAAAGTTTACTTGTGGCTCATGTGACGTGCCCATCTTGGGGCCCAGGTCCTCATTCTCCTCACCCAGGGACCTGACTCCACCACCTGCAATGTTGTTAAGCATCACTCATAAAGAACGGGGGAAGATATGATGTTGCACACTGGATCACCAATGTACATGGCACTTCTGCTAACATTTCTTGAGTAAAGTCAATCTCAAGGTCACATCTAACTTCAAGGTAGTGGAAAAGTAACAATCCTACTGATTTTCAGGAGGAGACAAGATGGTTAAATTGGTGAGGAGCTATAATGTTCCCACTCCTCTACCCCTGAGTTTTTTGTAATGTGATAGCAAAGTTCTCTTTATAATTTAGACCAGTTTTAGACAAGGCTGTCTGTCCACTGCAACCAAAACCATTTAACTGAGATATCAGAACACCCAATTCTCAAGCCAGAGAACAATGAACAAAATGAATTCTATATTCAGCAAAACACTTTTCAAATATGAAAGAGCAATTTAAGACATTCTCAAATAAATAAAAGCTGAGATACTTGGTCACTAGCAAATAGATAGAAGGACATCTGACTGTGACTCAAATCCACATGAAAAAAAATAGAGCCCTGGTAAAGGTCATTACATAGGTATACATAAAAGACAGCATAAATGTATTTTCTATTTGTAACTTTTTTTTTCCATCTTATTTTAAAGACAGTTGCATGAAGCAATAATTATAAATCTGTGTTGATGGGCATACAATATATAAAATGTGATTTATGTGAAAACAACAACACAAAAGGGGAAAGGGATAAAGGTTTTGTATTCTATTGTAATTAAACTGATATTAATCCAGGGGTGCCTGGGTGGCTCAGTGGGTTAAAGCCTCTGCCTTCAGCTCAAGTCATGATCCCGGGGTCCTGGGATCAAGCCCTGCATCGGGCTCTCTGCTCAGCGGGAAGCCTGTTTCCTCCTCTCTCTCTGCCTGCTTCTCTGCCTACTTGTGATTTCTGTCTGTCAAATAAATAAATAAAATCTTTTTAAAAATTGATATTAATCCAAACTAGATCATTAAAAATTAAGATGTTAGTTCTAATTCTCAGGGCAACCACTAAGGGAATAACTAAAAATGTATATACATTAAAAGAAACAATAAGGGAAATTGAATTAGTACACTAGAAAATTAAAAAAAAAACACAAAAGAAGGCAGCAATTAAAGAATAAACTAACAAAAAGTGAATAAAAAACAAATAACAAGATAGGAGACATAAATTCTAACTTATAAGTAATTATATTTAATAATTGGCAGAAGAGATTATACAAATGATCCAAATATATGCTGTCTACAGGAGACACACTTTAGATTCAGACCCAAATTGTTTAAAGGTAAAAAAAGATGGGCAAAGATACAGCACACAAACAGAAACCAAAAGAGAGATAGAATGGCTATACTAATATCAGACTGAATAAACTTTAAGACAAAACATTTTCCTAGAGACAAACGAAAATATTTTATTTTTTTTTAAGATTTTATTTATTTATTTGACAAAGAGATCACAAGTAGGCAGAGGGGGCAGGCAGAGAGGAATGGGGGCTCTCTGCTTGGCAGGGAGCCCAATGCGGGGCTCCATCCCAGGACCCTGAGATCATGACTCAAGCCGAAGGCAGAGGCTTAACCAACTGAGCCACTCAGGTGCCCCATTATTTTATAATGGAAGAAAGCCAATCCCTCAAGAAGATATAATAATATCAACTTATATGCACCTAATAACAGAGTCCCAAAACTCATGTGGCAAAAACAGAATTAAAAGGAGAAAGAGACAATTGAATAATAATAATAGTTGGAGACTTGAATACCCCACTTTCAATAATGAACAGAACCTCTAAGCAGATGATAAATAAGGAACTAGAAGACTATAACAACTGCTATTTCTGGAGAAAACAAAATGGATTGTAGGGACACTGAACTGGATATAACAAATACATCATTAAAAGAAGAACTCTGAGAAGATGGTATTAAAGGCAGTTTTGAAGAAACTGATTTATAGATTAAGTCATTTATTAAAAAAAAGAATTAAGTCATTTATTGAAAACTCTTAAAAAGAAACTAAACATAGGTCAAATTAACTAATAAAGATAAAACAATCTATGCACTTAAAGATCATATTAAAAGTCTCTCAACTGAGAGAACCTCATTACAACTAGAAAAAACAAATTAGAACAAAGCCAAAGCTCCTGTAGAAACTTCAGAGTCCTTTCTGTACTGCTTCAAGAAAACAGAATAAATTTTCACCAAATATCCAATTCAGAGTTAACCTACCTCATAAAGACAGATGAGAATCTTTTCAAGGTAAATGAAAAGATCAGCCATAAATGTAAAGAACTGGATACCTGAAAAAGTCAAGCCAAATTTGTTTTCAGAAATTTTTGAAAGAAAGCTTCTTATCAAAGTGGCTTATATCCCATGAGCAAAAAGTTGATGATAATAGGTTGAGGGTTCTGCTGGCTGAAAGAAACCTCAATAACTTAAGAAAAGAAAATGCATGCAATCAAGATAAAAAGTTTTTGCACATCAAAGAAAGCAGTCAACAAAACCAAAAGACAACTGACAGAATGGGAGAAGATATTTGCAAATGACATATCAGATAAAGGGCTAGTTAAAGAACTTATCAAACTCAACACCCAAGGAACAAACAATCCAATGAAGAAATGGGCAGAAGACAGGAACAGACATTTCCCCAAAGACATACAAATCGCCAACAGACACATGAAAAAGTGCTCCGCATCACTGGGCATCAGGGAAATACAAATCAAAACCACAATGAGATACCACCTCACACCAGTCAGAATGGCTAAAATTAACAAGTCAGGAAATGACAGTTGCTGGTGAGGATGCCAAGAAAGGGGAAAACTTCCTACACTGTTGGTGAGAATGCAAGCTGGGGCAGCCACTCTGGAAAACAGTATGGAGATTCCTCAAAAAGTTGAAAATAGAGCACCCTACAACCTAGCAATTGCACTACTGGGTATTTACCCTAAAGATACAAATGTAGTGATCCGGAGGGGCCCATGCACCCCAATGTTCATAGCAGCAATGTCCACAATAGCTAAACTATGGAAAGAGCCCAGATGTCCATCAACAGATGAATTGATAAAGAAGAAGTGGTGTGTATATATATATATAATGGAATACTATGCAGCCATCAAAACACAAAATCTTGCCATTTGCAACAATGTGGATGGAACTAGAGGGTATTATGCTAAGCAAAATCAGTCAATCAGAGAAGGATATTTATCACATTATCTCACTCATATGAGGAATTTGAGAGGCAGGGCAGGGGGGGTTGTAGGGGAAGGGAGGGAAAAATGAAACAAGATGGGACAGGGGAGGGAGCCAAACCATAAGAGACTCTTAATCTCAGGAAACTGAGATGGAGGGGAGGAGGGTGGGTGAATGGGATGGCTGGGTTATGGAAACTAGGGAGCATATGTGCTATGGTGAGTGCTGTGAATTGTGTAAAATTGATTATTCACAGACCTGTATCACTGAAGCAAATAATACATCATATGTTAATAAAATAAATAAAATTTTAAAATGCATGCAAGTAAAAAAAAATGATAAAGAAGAATTTAAGCATTTCAAAAGTATATTTACATCCTAATGTTTCAAATGGAGCATCTGGCAGAGGCTCAAGAAGACCACCTAAGGAGGATCCTCTGGTGAAGAGACTTCCAAGGAAAGATGAGCATCAGGCTGTAACCTTGTATGGATCCAGGCCCAGGGCCTCATGTAGACCAGATGCCACCACCACCTCCTCCCCAGGAAGATTGGGGCAGGATTCCTCCAGCAGGGCATCCCCATCATGTCACAGAAGGTTTCCCATGTGAGTAAGATATAGCTTAGCCTGATGTTTCTGGTGCTGACAGATCCCCAAAACCTTCTTTTGGTCCAACCCTCCCACTTGAACATGGCTTCCCTAGCCTAAGCTTCAGTTCTCCTGTGAGTCTCAGGGGATGGTTCCTGAGAGAAGGATCTCCTGTCCTTCCCCTTATTCTGAAAACTAAGGATGAATCTCCCCAGAAACTGCTTTACTGAGGAATTTTCCTGACCATGCCCATCTTTCACAGGCAACAAAATATGTCTGTACACTAAACACTGACATGATACTAAGCAATAAACACTAAATCATCAAATGTAATGTGGCAATGGCATAAAAACAGAATGAGAGACTAATGGGACAAAGAGTGCCCAGAACACACCGACGTCTATTTGGGAATTTAATATACAATAAGTGTCACCATAAATCAATGAGAGAAGGATGGATTTTTAGCAACTGAAGTTGAGAAAGTGGCTCATTCTGAGGAGATCCCTACCTAATAGCAGAAAAGATGGACTTCACATGACTTAAAGAGCTAAACATGAAAGTGAAAACAATATATTTAGTAGAACAAAGAATGGAAGAATGTCTTTGTGACTTAGGCATGGGAAGGACTACTTCCTTCAGATTAGAAAAAAAAAAAGATGCCAACTCATTAAAAAATGGGCAATGGATCTAAAGAGGGAGTTTTCTAAAAGAGGAAACTCAAAAGGCTAATGAACATGTGAAGAGATGCTCAGACTCATTAGTTACCCAGGGAAATGCAAATCATGACAAGAATGACTTACACTTGCTACCTAATAGATTTGGCAAAATGTAGAAGGCTGGTAATGCCAAGGGTTGGCAGGAATACAGGAAGATGCATGACTGTGGGAATGAGACAAACAAAGTCATCTGGAGACTAATCAGTCAAATTTAAGTAAATGCACACCCTCCACCCCATGAGCTCCATTTCGGGGTAGACAACCGAAAGCAGTAACACATAGGTAGGTCCAGAAGCAGACATGGATGATGGTGTTCTCTGCTGCAGTTCCTAGTTGGGAGGAACAGGGCTTGGGGCTGGGAGTACTTTATAATTCATTGAAATCATGGACTAGAACTAGAAGCACACTAATATGAATGAGTCATAAAGAGTGTTAGTGAGAAAAGTGAAATAGGAATGAAGTATGAAATACCATTTATAGATTTATAGTAAGTATAGTAAGTATGTATATGTATATATGTATACATAAGTATACATAAGTAAGCATGTGTGTGTATATATATATATATATATATATATATATATATATCATGGATATATGTATATATCCATCCCAAAATGATAGTACACATTCTAGAACACTTACAGATTAAAAGATATGTATAGAATACATATAGAATACATTGGAATGGTGGCTCAAGGGCAGAGGTGAGGGACGAGCAGATAGGGATGAGAACACAAAGACAGGAGAGAACAGCAACAGACCTCACATGGGACAATGACCACGACAGGCCATGAATTAAGAAGTGACTCATTCAACTTTAATTAGCACCTGAGATTTTTCACAACAAAATACTGCAAAGTAAAATTCCTTTACGTGGCTATGCAGTTCTATATAATTCCTGTAAGCTCTTAAGACTAGTATCTTCAAAAACAAAACAAAACTAGTATCTTCACTTAAATAGGATAATGTCAGCAACCTGGGACATTACTCAATTAAGTCTACTGTTTTGAGAATCTAATTATACCTCTGTTTCTAACATAAGACAAAGTATGTTCAAAGGGAATTAAACAAAGGAAATAGATTTATCAATTCACAGGGCTGCAAACTGCTTAGACCTAAAACCGAAAGTCAGACACATATGAGCTATGGAGCACAGCTGTTGCATTGGGCTGCAAGACACAGCAGTAACATGAGGTCATGAGGTTGGAAAAAGATTTTTTTTTTAATTTATTTTTATTTGACAGTGACACAGAGAGAGAGCACAAGGAGGCAGAGCAGCCAGCAGAGAGAAAAGGAGAGAAGCAGGCTCTCCTCCAAGCAGGGAGCCCGATGCGGGACTCAATCCCGGGACTCCTGGAATATGACCTGAGCTGAAGGCAGTCGCTTAGCCAACTGAGCCACCCAAGTGTCCCTGGAAAAAGATTTTTAAACACTGTGAAATGCCCAGTATTTTGGAGACTTGGCCTGGAAACAAAGTCTGGGATTCTGACCAGCATAGCCATCCACATAACATGTTGGTGAGTCTTTCAGCAACAAGTAGATTTAAAACTCACAGGTGGATGCTTTGACATTGCAGATGTTTTGGGTTTCATAGTGTAGGTTCAGCAGTGCTGAACTGGCCCAGAGATTGGGATAGGAGGAAAGTTAGTGAGAAAATGTCCATATCCTAACCTCAGACCCACACAAATTCTGCTGCTGTCTCAGTCATCTGCAGAAACCCATGTGACAGAGCTAAGAAAAACTCCTTCCTCCACTAAGACATCTACCTCCAGTTCTTTGGTAAATTGTTCCCAACCATCAAAAGAGAAACAAGAGCAATGAAACAAAACAAAAGTAAATCTCTTCCCCTCTCTTGCTCCTTTCCAAAATCTTCCTCTAGTTATCCAAACCCACTTCCCTGCCTTTGATGGCGTAGCCTGACTCCTGACTTCTAGCCTCCATCAGCATTTTCCATCCCTGCTGCACACGAAATAACAGTTTTCTATATTATAGAAATACTGTGCCCGGTCAAGAAAGTTTAAAAGACACGAACATTGCCAAAGTATCTTAATCCAAAATGTCTTTAATTTTAGAAATCTTCAAGATACTGAAAAGGAACTATCAAAAGTTCACAACAGAGATGGGAAGTCATTTAGGCAATTCATCTGGTGTCAAATTCCGTAAGTAGTCTATTCAATGGATTTGTCTTTCCATTCTTCTTAAGATTTTACCATTTGGGGATGCCTGGGTGGCTCAGTTGGTTAAGCGGCTGCCTTCGGCTCAGGTCATGATCCCAGCGTCCTGGGATCAAGTCCCACATCGGGCTCCTTGCTCGGCGGGGAGCCTGCTTCTCCCTCTGCCTCTGTCTGCCTGTGCTTGCTCTCTCTCTCTCTCTAACAAATAAATAAATTGAAAAAAAAAAAGATTTTACCATTTGCCTTGTTGCCATGCAGGGTACAAAGTACAGAAATGCATTGTTTCTGTAAGATTCTAGGGTAAACTTTTCCCCAGCTCTAAAGCTTTTGGCTCTAGAGAACACTAGGTCACATACAGAGATGTCACGGTCTCTGAGAGAATCAGCAGTCTGTGGCTCCATTTGTAAGGAGGAGACAAGTAAATCTCCACTGATTAGAGTTGTTTGCCAGAAAAAACACTGTTTCTTCAGCTGTGAACAATGGACACTCTACCATCTCTTGCTGCCCCAGCTGGTAAGGTCAAAACTAAATTCTATGGCAACTTAACTCATCTCGACTCTGGTACATTCAGTTCTCTGTGTTTGGGGGGCAGGAGGGAGAAGGGGAATGTGTTTTTGTAGCAAGAGCCCCTGCATGGATCCTAGTAGGATTCATCTGAGTATTGAGGCTTGTCAGGGGGTCATGGGGAGGAGAGTAGAAGGGAAGAGCCATGAAGGGTGTCATTCCGTGAAGAACTGAGGTGGTGCTGAGAAGGAACTGGAAGGGAAGTGTACAAATTGGTTCAGTGATGATGTGTCAACAAAAATGAGGCCCTTTCGCCCTCTGTGATCTCTGACCCTACGAACATACCTTTGAGTTCTAGTGCTAGGGACAATTCTTAATCTACCAATCTTATATTCATTCTTTCCAGTGAATTTTGGTGAGCCATGCATCATAGAAAAGGAAGGAAAACTGAATTTGTAAAACTTTATATATAAAGGAACTCTATTTTTGTATATGGAAAGTCAAATTTCTTGAGAAAACCAATTCATGTATGACATAATTATGTTCCTTTACAAAGTGACTTTTTATTTTCAGAATATAAAAGATAATTAAAATTAATCTACCTCTATCTTGTCATGACTTTAGTTTGCGACTGGAATATTGCAATCAAAGTTTCTGACAAGTTACACCACTAAATTGTTACCTTTCCTTTGTCTTCTGGTCAAAGAGCAGGCATAAAATTATATTCTCTTCACTGGCTTAGGACTTGAAAAATCTCATTGAAAATTATAGCAAGATATTATATTATATTATATTATATTATATTATATTATATTATATTATATTAAAATCTCATTGAAAATTATAGTAAGATATTTAAAATACACAGCTCCATCATATATGTTGTAGGGATGAATGATTTTCAAAATATGTATAAAATCTCTTCCTATCCCCTGGAGCTTATAGGTAGTACTAAGAAAATTGAGATGACCAACTGAGTTGCTTTCTTACTATCAAATAAATACACCAGCTAAAAAAGAAAATGAAATATTCACACCCAGTACATTCACTAACGTAAATGTGCGTGTGGTGAAGAGTTAGGATTACATGTTCATGTTGGACTGGGGTGGAAACAAAATTGGCAGTCATGGGAGTTGACTTCTTTTATACTTGGTAGCTTTGGACATCCTTCCTAAGGAGTTCATTTACTTTATTAGCAAGGGACATTTTTGGCTTTGACCATATCTGGGGACTCTGAGGTAGTTAAAGGATATTTATAGGATCTCAGTAATTAGAGGACCTTCATGCACATTATTTACAGCGATCCCGCTGCTTGGGGGGAATCTCCAGCCACCGCCTGGCCCTTAGGCCTAAAAGTCCTTGCAGCCACCTCTGGGGGGGTATGGGACACCTTCTGGGCAATGAAAGGGCAGGATGGGGTTTGTATCCATGCATGTGGGCTACATGCTTCCCTGAAACCTTGATGATAGAGGCTACCCTGCAGTATGATTTCCAAAAACTGTCTGCAGTGAGAATAGCAAGAACATAAGATCTATTTTGTGATGAGGTGAAGTGAAATTTTTCAAAGGCCCAGAACAAGTTTCCAAGTTTTCAAAGGTTGCAAAAGAACAAACGGGAGATGATGAATAACACAGCTCTGCTCGAACTGTTTTTGGGAGCCCTCTTTTGGACATATTATCATTCATATTATTAGCCATGCGAAACAGACTTCCCTACCTCCGGTTTGCAAAAAGACTATCTGATTCTGTTTTTGTGATTTTAGATGCTATTACTTATTATCTTTCAATCAATCAATCAATCAACAAATTATAAGAACACTTAAATATCCAATCTTACTTTTATCTGGACAATTTTAACTTCATCAAAGCTTATATTGGTAAGAGATTTCTTCGTCTGGCCTCTCCGGTGTCCAAATTTATACTTATTTCTCATCACTTGTTCGTCATCTTCTATGGGTCTCCGAACATATTTAAAGCGATCTTTGAGAGCTCGTTTCCATAAAAACTGCATAAATTAATAGAACAGTTAATTTTCAAAGAGACTGGGATAATCCCACATAAACAATAAAATCTTCATCACTCTTGGATTGAAGTTATTTTTACATCACAGTAATAGAAATAATAGAACTATCCTTCCACTTACCTTCACAGTGGTCTTGTGATGCTTCTATAAAAGCTATAATCCCTAAATCACAACTAAGGAAACAGAGTCAGAAAAATAAAAATGTTTCCCCAATGTCACCTAGTTATTGAGTGAACATACTGGCTCTTCAATCTGGATTTTCCAATTTCCCAAATTGGATGTTTTCTACCATACTTTGCTGTCTCCGCAACACATTCCACTCTTCCACTGGGATCTAGAGAAGGACTGATACTGTCTTATGCTTGTATGGATGGATGCATTTTCTTAAAAACAATGTTTCTGTCATCCCTTGAAATTCACTTTGGTGAATACTACTGGCATTCATTCCCCAAATATTTGTAGAGCATCTATTGTTTCAAACACAAAGACCAGGATCTTGTCCTGGGAGGGAGAGGGAGCACAGATAGACCCCATCTAGCAGAGGGATGAGTAATTTAAATTCAGGAAGAAAAGTGTTGTAACAAGGGAAGAGACAGCATTATCTTACATTGTGTTGAGAGACCACAGACGCCTTCCTGAAAGAGGTACACCTAAGCTGAGATTTAGATGTTAAGGTTAGAAAACTAAACGGGGGCAACAATGGAGATGGCACTGGGAAATGCCAGGTGGGGGGAAGCATGGATAGAAGTTCCAGATAAAGCAGCCTGTGCCACGGAGCAGAGGGATAGCCTGTGCCACTTGGTGACCTGCCATGAGCTGTGCATGGCTGGAACACAGAGTTTAAGATGGGCCAGGAGAGAATGGGCCAGAAACTAAGGCAGGAGACAAAAGCCAGCCCAATCCTGAAAGGCACGGTTACCCCATAACGGAGTTTCGCTGCAATCGAGATCCAGATCTTTTCAAACCTCTCTCTGTGGAGAGACTACATCAGTATCTCAGAGGAAACCATCCTTGGTTCTTCCTCTAAAACAGTGATTCTCAAACTTTAACCCGAATCACAATTCCTGGAGGACCTGTTAAAACACAGGTTGCTAGTGCTGCTTCAGAGTAGCTGGTTGGGAAGGTCAGGGATAGGGCTGAGAATCTGCATTTCTTACAGGTTCGCAGTTGATGCTGATGCTGCTGGCCCAGACCCTCGGGATTCTGATTCCATTGGTCTGAGCAGAGCCAGGATGTCTGTATTTTTCAAGGCTTTATGGATAATCCAGCTATAGAGCCAGGCTAGGAAGTCCTCCTAGGCCACTAGAGAGAGGAGCCAATGGTCAGATCTGGGCTCTGGAAGAATCTGCCATGTGGTGTTTGGGAGATCAAAGACATGGGCAACAGCTGAGGGACACAACTGGGCTTTCTCAACAAACCAACACTGTCTTCCTCTACTGGGCCTTTGGTTCTGGCCTGGAAGGCTCTATCCCTCTCCTCTCTGACCCTGCTGGTATCTAGTTAACTCTTGCTCTGCCTCCAGAGCTCAGCTCTTGTCCTCTGATTATCGGCTCTCACCATTCCTTGTCTGTACTTACCACACGGGGAGTTTACCTTCATGTGTGTGATGTGTTTCTGCTGTGCTTTTCTATTCTGTTCTTTCCATTCTCCCCACTTACTTGCTTCCTTCCTTCCCTCCCTCCCCCTCCTTCCTTCCCTCTTTATTTCCTTTCCTTTCACTAAGCTATAAGCACAAGAAGACAGGCTCATGTCTGCACAGGGCCTGCTGCATCTGGGAAACTACAAATATTGGATATCTTGTGTCAGTCCTCTGTGAGGTAGAGGGACCCACGTGTGGAAGCAACAGACTAGAAGCAAGATTCTGAGTCTTGGCCTTGCTTGCTCAGGACCTCACTTACTTCTAAAACCCTGAGTCTCAGGGCTGCTTCTCAGTCCCTCGACTTCCTTGTCATGCCACATGCCTGAACAGGCCCAAGAGTGGGTGATTTGGGACACCTCTTCTAAGCTCTATTTCCTCATGAGCAAATGAGAATGACACTGAGATCATATCGGTACGGTGCCTGGCACTTAGACTCTTCCATTCATTCTTCCCTGGCTTGAGTCTCTAGAAGAGTCATGCCCTACCCTTCAGAAGAAGGATCTACATTGGGAGGACCTAGGGTCTAGGCCAAGTGTGTGTTAGCCAAGAAATCAGCAAGTCATTCTTCAGTCTTCAACTATAGTTTCTTCAACTATAAAATGGAACGACGAGCCCAGTCCTGTCAACCGCCCTGGGGTTTTGGGAGCCTGACATGATCGTTCCTCATGGAAGTGATTTTTTTTTTTTTTTTAAAGATTTTATTTATTTATTTGACACAGAGAGAGGGAGAGAGAGCAAGCAAGCACAGGCAGACAGAGAGGCAGGCAGAGGCAGAGGGAGAAGCAGGCTCCCTGCTGAGCAAGGAGCCCGATGTGGGACTCGATCCCAGGACGCTGGGATCATGACCTGAGCCGAAGGCAGCCGCTTAACCAACTGAGCCACCCAGGTGTCCCTGGAAGTGATTTTTAAATGAGAGAGCTGTTCATAAAAACTTCCGCGGCTCCGCAGAGGACTGCTGTGGGCCGAGGCTGGCAGGCGGCTAAGACTCTGAGGAAGCTCCTCAGTATGCATGAGTCAGAGACACTCCCTCCCCTCCCACAGGCTTGCGGCTTTGCCTTCTGCCATGCTGTTTAACAACAGCACAGAAAGAATGGCTGGCTTGTATTTTTCTTAGCCCTAAAATATGAATGAATGCAAATACATTTTTTCCCCTCTTGTTTTCTACAGCTCTGAAGTCCTTCTAAACCTGCTGATCTGATGAGAAGAATTACAGCCATCAACTGCTAGGACATTTTTAAATTGTCTTAAAAGTGCCTTTTCCAGATGCCTCAGTAGAAAATAACCCTGTCACTGAATAATCATTCTCCCTCTGGCTGCTTTTCCACATGGGCCCCGGGAGGAGGCGGGCAGTGCAGTGGGAAGAGCTACGTGGGTACCGGGTCTCCTTCGACCCCCTCTGAAATACAAAATAGCCCTGAAATTTTGGGTCCCTGATCTGATAGGGGAAGCAGTCCATGGCACCTCCAGCGGGTCCTTGCTCTGCATTTTAACCCAGATATAATCCTTAGGAAACATTCAGACAAACCCAGAATATGAACCATCTTCCATGGCGACTGGACTAGACTTGTACAAAAAATAAATATCAGGGGGAAAAAAGGGAGAAGGAGGGTTCAGAGAAACTCCCCCAGAAAAAATGAAATTGAAGAGACAAGGTCAAATGCAACGAATAATCCTTGATTTGATTTTATAGAAAAAACTCCGTTTCAAAAACACTTTTGGAATAATTGGAGAAATGGGAATCTGGGTTATATATGTCTTTATGCAGTTACTGCACATGATACGATGCAATTAGTGCTCATTTGCTTAGGTATAAAAATGGCATTGTGCTTAGAGAGGAGATCCCCGCTGTCCTTACAAGATCTCTGCTGAGGTGTTTAGGAATGGCATCTGAAACCTGTTTTTTGTTTCCAAATGCTCCAGCCAAAACAAACAAACAAATATATATGAGCCAGGAAAAATAAATGTGACAACATATTAATACCTAGTGAATCTAGATCAGTGATTCTTAAGTATCAGGATTTTGCCCTCTTCCCAGAATGCCCGCAGCAATCTTCAGAGACACGGTGGTTGTTCTCATGGTCTGAGTGAGTGGCTGGGGGCTCCTCACACCCAGGGAATGCCAGGGGTACTGCCAACGACCCTGTAATGTAGGGGACAGCTGCCAGCACAAAGACTCAGCCGGCCTAAATTCTAAGTACTGCCAGGATGGAGAAACCTTGGGTTCTTTGAGTATATGGGTGTTCACGGCAGGACTTTTCAACTTCTGTGCAGACATGAAAATTTTCAAAATAAGAAGCTGAGAATAAAAAATTAGCCCTAAAAATGACCAAGAGCTTGATCGCTTGTGCGCTCCCTCTCTCTCTCTCTTACACACACACACACACACACACACACACACACGCACATGAACCTTCTCTACCATGCACCAGAGTTTCCCCTTCCATCCTATGTGTGCAAACACGGGCCATGACATGCCAAGCAATTTTTCAAGTCTTATCAGCTAACCATCTTTCGTTAATGCCACTGGGGATAGAAGTGAGTACAAGGCACACAAGATCAAAGTAAGCATTATTCATTACTTTCTATTTGTCTCACTTTCATAACTATGAAACTAAAGGTCAAAATGTAATTGGATAAATATGTATTTGCTTATATGCATGCAAAGATTCTCTAGAAGGAATCTTTAATAGCATTAGTTACTTCTGAGGAAGACAATAAGGTAGCTGAGGGATAGAGGTGGGAGGGAGACTTTTCCATTTATATGTTATTGTCGCTTTTGAATTTTGAACTTTGTGAATATGTAACTTATTCAAACAGCAAATTCAAATTATTTTTTAAGACACAATTAGCTCTATACACAGGAACACTGATTAGTTGCCAGACCGTCTATCTTGAGTGTAGAAGGCATTTTTCTAATCAATTTTGTCAGGCATGTCAGTGTGATTATCAATGTTGTGACAAATAGGTTTGTTTATTTTGTAGTTTTTCGTATAGTGGGTTTTTTTTTTTTTTTAGAAAAATTTGGTTTGTTTTACAGTGTGCTTTTATAGACAACAGCATATTTTAGGAAGGATGTCATACTAGAAGCAAAAATACCTAAATTCTGGACTGGGCTTCAATAGTTACTAGTTCCAGACAAGGAATATAATCGCTTTCCTGAGTCTGGGTGGTAAAAAAGAACATATATGGCCCTCTCCCACTCAGAAAATTCTCATTCTATCCATACATAATAAACATTTCTTAAAAATACAGAAAGAAAACAGAAGGAAGGAAAGAAGGGAGGAAAGCAAGCAATACTCCAGTGATGACAGCAGTGAAGTAGGGCGGTCATGTCCTTCTCCTTCTGTATATCACATCCCTTCAAGACCCTTCCTGGAGACTCAACAGTAAACATAAGCTTCCAAACTACTTTGAGGGAGAGACAGGAAGATGATGATGAGAGACAAAGAAGACAAAGGAAGGAGATGGGGAAGGCGTGAACAGGTGGGCACAGGGGCTTTTTAGGTCAGTGAAAATACTCTATAAGATACAATAATGATTGGGGCGCCTGGGTGGCTCAGAGGGTTAAAGCCTCTGGCTTTGGCTCAGGTCATGATCTCAGGGTCCTGGGATCGAGTCCCGCATCGGGCTCTCTGCTCGGCAGGGAGCCTGCCTCCCCTTCTCTCTCTGCCTACTTGTGATCTCTCTCTCTGTCAAATAAATAAATATAATCTTAAAAAAAAAGATACAATAATGATGAATACGTGTCATTATACATTTGTTCAAACCCGTAGAACGTACAGCCACAAGCAAGAATTCTGATGTCATCTATGGACTTTGAGTGATTATGATGTGTCGCTATACATTTACCCATTGTACCAAATGTCCCACTCTGGAGGAGGACAATTCATAATGGGGGAGGCTACGCATGTGGGGATGGGGGTACATGAGAGATCTCTGTACCTTCCTCTCAATCTTGCTGTAAACCTAAAACTGCCCTTAAAAAAAAAAGGTTTTTTTTTTTTATTAAAGGCAAAGGAACATACAGAGAGACAGAGAAGGTATCCCAAAAGAGCAGAGCGGGGCAGCAGGGGGTGGGGGGGCATGCACGGATGGAGGAAGAAAAGAGGAGGAGGGTGGAGAGAGAAACCAAAGCTAAGAAAAAACAGGGACTGACAGAATGAGACCAGGCTAATGGAACAGAATCAGAGAGAGACCAGACAGAGACAATGGGTCCAAGAAGACAGAGGAAGAGAAACAGACATAGACAGAGAGAGAGAGAGAGACTAAGGAAAGGGGAATGGGACATACGATTACTGGACAATACAATGCTACTATTTTAAGATGGGTTGGGATGAATGGTATGGTGCCACGTGGTCACTTACGAAGCCACAACCGTCCTCGTCCAGGAAAGGGTGGGTCTGCAGCAGGGCGTTGACCACATCATTGTACTGCTGGGTGCTGGGATACCTGATGAGTGCAACAAGGAGGATATGTTTCACCTCAAACAGCCCAAACAGTTCCTTCCTACAAGTTGAGTCCAAATTATACTCACTGTTCTTTAGATCCTTCTACATAACAATGTAGATATTCAAATACTGGACAACGTGGAGCTTATGACCAGTATGTCATCCAAAACATGAAGCACACTGGATCCAAATGAGTTCTACTCTACTCGGAAAACAGACCCTCTCCCAAAGCAGCAAGTCTGTCCTGTTATTACTCACAGTGAGCCTTCCAGATACTTAGTCATGTCGGCCTGGAGAAACTCAATGATCCTTATCCTCATGCTGTGATCGGGACACTTCTGTTCTGCTAACATGCATTGGACGTCATAGGGAAACTCTGGTAAAACGTAGGACTTAGTCCATTGCAATGCTTTTGTCCTTGCTAGAACATGCTTCACATTCCTTCTGCTAAATAAAAACACACAGAGAGTGAAATTCTATTTCAAATAGAAGCAACTTGTGAATTCTCTACATCCTGAGAACTTATAATATCAACTACTTTCCTGAGGGCTAAATATGGAATTCATCAATCCCTCTTGCATCCATTCATCTACCCACAAATGTGTGAGGGCTCATTAGGTATCTCTGTTTTCTCTCCCTTCACACACACATAAATATTTGTAGTCCTGGAAAACATGTCTTACTAAAATTGGCCGTGGAATAAAGCCTGAAGTTGGAAAGAAGATTGATTCATTCATCTTGAAGACGGAATGGATAACGCATAGCTCAAAACTGAACAAAATGCCCAACTACAAGGGAGTAAGTTCCAACTCAGCAAAGCAAATGAGGCCCAGGGTTAGTCTCAGCACCTGATCGAGGAAGGAAATTCTTCTAACTGCTCTACTCTGTTACTGTTTACAGGGACATACAGGCTCCACTTAATTTAGTTGGTCTTTGGCCATTTTAATAAGGCAAACTGGGTTTCTAAATTAAAAGTACATATCAGATACTAGCGTTCGGATGAAGTTTCTAGAAAGGACTACAGAAGATGATAGCCGCAGAAAGCAAATCAAGCTGATCAGTGTTTGCCTGGGGCTGGAGATCGGAGCAGGGACCGACTGCAAAGGGATGTGAGGGAATTACTCAGGGGGGTGGAAGCATCCCAAAATGGACTGTGGTGGTGGCTGCACACCTTTATAAATTTGCCAAAATCAACTGAACTGTCTATTTTAAATAGATGAATTTTATGTTATATAAATGATACCACAGTAAAGCTATTTATAGAATTGCATATCAGAAGCACTTGAAAACCTTAAAGTTAGTAACTAATAATCAAGTGTGTAAAAAGAAGAACCTATACAAGATTTCCTAGTAAGTTACCAAAGGCAATAGGCTTGCCTTGGAATGGAAGCGAAGAGGCAGAGGCAAGCCAAGTGGAAGACAAGAGAAGGATTTCCTGAATTAGCCCAAGTAGCTTTATCTTCTGGCACACCCATGGAATCCTTCGTTGTCCAAACAAAATTCTGATGGGTTTTGAAAAGCCATGCTTCCTTTAGAATTTGAGGTCATATATTATAAGAGTGCATGAGGCATAATGAAACATAAGCAATAAAGAAGGAAAAGAGAGCGCTCCCGTCTCTTTTCATGATAAGCTCTGTCTTTTATTTCCCCTTTGGCAGTCCTGTATCAGTGGGGAAAATATGTCCTGGCTGAAAGAAGCACATGGATAATTTAATGCTTGATCCAACGAAGCAACCAGCAATTCCCAGATGATATTCATGCTTCAGCCCAACCTCCTTCCAGTATGTTTCTCTCATTTCATTCAATCTTTTGACCAGTAGTTACTGGGGGTCTACCTTATGCCATTTCATTTTCTACAATCCTGATTTCCTTTCCTATTGCATTAACTTCTTTCTTTCACCTGTGATCTATCCTTTACCCACTCAGACCAGGGGTGTAAAGTAAAGCAAGTTTTGTTGGCTGTATTTTGTGCTTTCCCAGTGATTCCAAAGGTGCCATAACTGTGCAGGTGTTAAACTTGGTTTCCATACATTTTACCTCCTTTCCCCCCAGAAGTTTTTAGTGGCTAAATTAGCTGCATGGTGCCTTTAGGCTTTGGAGGTTGCTATATTTTATTGTCCTACACCAGTGGGTAACTTCAGTATTTCCATGCCATCAGATAGGCCTTCATACAATGTTTACTTTCTTGTTCTATGTATTTTCCTATATGTCACTTCTCCACAAAATAAGGGTAGGGATAGTACAGGGACTATACATTATTTTTTTCAAACTCCCTAAATGTAGCTAGACACATACCAAGCTCTATCAAAGCTAGTTATTCCATCTATTTCATTTTCCCTTTAATGGCATCATCAGGCAAAATCAGGGGCACCAGTTTGTTTGTTTGTTTGTTTTTCTTTAAATTAAGGCAATTCAACAAGGTATTCTGGAAGTGAGGAGGATACAAGTTATGCCAACTAAAACAAGTCCAAACAAATATTACACAAGTAAAGGGACTCCCCAGAAACTAAAAATACACTCTAATTTGGAAGCAGATAACTGCACGCACAATCATTTACCATCCCTCAAATGGTATTTGCATTGGATAAAAAAAAATCTTTACGGTGAGGTTAAGATTATTCATCTTATGTTAATTGAGGTACAGTTGAGCAGAACACCAATAGAAGTCACCCTAGAGCAAAAGCAGGGATCAGAAAGCAATCCCAAACTGAGGACACTAATATTTCAGTTCCCACCTCAGGGCCAGTGCTCTTCAACAAAATACCAAAAACAACAAATCACTGATCCAATGGATCTCAAGCCTGGGTATCCAATAAAATCAACAGGAAAGCTTCTACGACAATATTAATGGCTAGGATTGAACCCAGTCTAACTGAATCAAAGTCTACTGGACTAAATACTTAGTTCATAGGTAGAGTTAATATTTGTAATACAAAAACTTATCATAAAGTTGATAGATCTGATAAATGGCAGAGTCATTGTTGCAATATGCATTAATTTTTTAAAAATTATGAGTTAAGATTCTCATGAAAAAGCTCATTGAATTCTGAAATGTCCAACTTTTTAAATTTTTCGTATATTTTTTAACTTTTAAAAAAGTTTTTAATATATATACAATTTAATTAACATGCACTGTACTGTTAGTTTCAGAGGTAGAATTTCATGATTCATCAGTTGCAATGTAACATGCAGTGCTCACTACTTCAATTACGATGAAAAGTCATCTAATATTGCAGACGGTAGCGGGGGGCTCACCTCAGATAAGGAAAATGGCTCTAGTAAGAGCAGGTCAGGTTGAGCTCTGGCTCTCTAGGGAAAGATTTCAACACACAGAAGACATCTATGTGTTACACGGGAGCAGAGATTTTCTTTTATCTCCAGCAAGATACTTTTGCTTTAGTAGTCAGTGCACAATGACTGATGAAAGGATGAATGTGGTCAGCTGAAAAGAGTGGTTATCTGCACATGGCTGAAATCAATTTGGTCTCAACAATATTGTTAACATTTCAGGGTTCCTCACTGCATTCGCTAGCCTGGTGAGCCAACTCACCATCTACACTCCAAATATGTCCCTCACGTCATTCCTGTCCTGCCTTTCCTTAATCTCTTGCACATTGCACATTGATCTCTTCCCAGTCACTTTGTAAGACTACGTCCTCAAGAGTCAATGATGATTTCCTAATTTACAAATCCAGGGCCTTTTAAGACTGGCCTTTTTCAAGACTTTTCTGACCACATTTAGCACAATTGACCACTTTTGCATAGCTCCCTTCTTTCTCGTTTTCTACACACTATTTTACTTGCCTCCTCTCTTTCTATCTCTCCAAGAACTCATTCGTTTTATTTGCTGATGTTTTGGTCCTTTAAACTCTGTGAGAGTTTGCACATGGCTTGGTCTTTGCCCTCTTAATCCTTAGTATTGTTCTACGCTTTCTCCCTCCTACAGCTCACCCAACCCCCATGGCCTCAGCTCTGAGCTACATGTTGAAGGACTATAAATCATCCATAATCTTCTCTTTTCCATGCTTTATCCTCCACCTCCAGAAATTTGTACATTATTCATTTCATAGTCAACATGTCTAAAATAATTTATAATCTTTTCATTTCAAAGCCACTTTTCCATTTGCTACGACTGAATTGTGTCTCCCCCACCCACATTCATATATTGGAGCCCCCATACCCAGTGAGACTGTAGCAGGAGATAGGACTTTTATAAAAATAATTAAGGTAAAATGAGCCCCTGATATACAGGATCTGTGTCTTTATAAGGAACGACATCAGAGGGGCGCCTGGGTGGCTCAGTGGGTTAGGCCTCTGCCTTCAGCTCAGGTCATGATCCCAGGGTCCTGGGATTGAGCCCCGCATTGGGCTCTCTGCTCGGCGGGGAGCCTGTTTCCTCCTCTCTGCCTGCCTCTCTGCCTGCTTGTGATCTCTGCCTGTCAAATAAATAGATGGAATCTTTAAAAAAAAGAAACGGCATCAGAGAGCACACTCTCTTTCTTCATCATATTGGCTATTTGCATGCCAGGAAGAAAACTCTCACCAGAAACCAAATTGGCTGACACCTTGATCTTGGACTTTCCAGTCTCCAGAATGTAAGAAATCAGTTTGTTGAAAACACCCAGTCTATTTTACTATGGCAGTTGAGCTGACTGAGATACCATTCCAATTTCCATGTGTCTTTCATTGTATCACTTTCATTGTATCTCTTTAACAACTCAGACTTAACATTTAAATGTCTTAATTCTTCACATCTGGGTGTCATGAAATTTTCTCTATATCTTATCTCTTATATTTGCCTACTTCTCTCTATTGTTCAAGTTACTACATTTATCCAAGCATTCATCACTCAAATGTGGACTACTTTGATAGTTAACTAGCAGAGTTCTGCTTCTGGAATGGCCTAATTAGCTCACACTGAACAAATTATCCTATGAATAATAGCTATTAGCATTGGACAACATACAAAAATAAACAACTAAGCAATAAAAAAATTATCGGAAAACACCAGAAAGTAGAAAAAGAGCAGGCAGATTCTGAAGATAATCTACACTTGGAAGAAAATAAAGACATAGAATGAGTTTCCATTTTATGACTTTTGGCCTGAAGGCAGGCCTCAGGCAGTGCTTCTCAAAACTCTAATAGAAAACCTGCGGTCTTTCTGGACTACTGAATTAGTGGACAGAATTTGGGCAACTTCCTCTCTGGAAAGGGAGAAGAGAATCGTAGAAAGGAGATACCTAGAAAGAGGGAACTACAAATTCTGTGAATAAACTGTCCAAATATTTGGCTGATCTAGAATTACACATGTGCATAGCCCAACTAAGAATAAGAGAACTAAACTTGTATTTGGGCTGATCCCCAAGACAGTTTTCAGTTCAAGTCCAACCAATTTTGTTGCATTGCAAAAACAAACTAACCAACACTCAACATTCTTAGAGTAAATAGTACAGAATCAAGAGTCTCCACACTGTGACATTCACAATGTCTAAGATACAATCCAAAATTATATAACATAAACAAATAAAAACCCCAGAAAAGTGTGACGCTTTCCCAAGATAAAAACATTTAATAGAGTGTGATGCTGAGATGATCCAGATGTCTATGAGGACTTTAAGACACCTAGTATAACAATGTTCAGTGACTTGAAGGAAAATATGCTAGAGTGATTAAAATAATAGGACATCACAAAATTTGAAATTAAAAAAAAAAGTACTAGATAGGATTAACAGTAGAATTGGCATTATATAGAGAAGAGTCAATGAGCTTGAAGGCAGAGCAACAGAAATACTCTAATCCAAAAAATGAGAAAAGAGACTGAAAACCAATACTGTAATATTTCATGTTTTAAATTCTGTGTTTTCATATTTTATCCCTGTAGATAGTCATAAAACCTTCTCCTCTTGATCTTCTAATTTTACATAAACACTGATATCTTCATGTCAGTGGAGCAGCCAGCTGGAACTGGTTAATGGCTTCCAGGTTACTCCTTGACCCAAGACATAGCCCAAGGACCCAGTATACTACACCAGTCTTGCTTGACATAGTAACCATGCCCAAG
Organism: Taxidea taxus jeffersonii; assembly: GCA_003697995.1. Taxonomy (NCBI): domain Eukaryota; kingdom Metazoa; phylum Chordata; class Mammalia; order Carnivora; family Mustelidae; genus Taxidea; species Taxidea taxus. The sequence continues at coordinate 43,150 of RCUC01134000.1, forward strand.
AGAAAGAAGCAACTCAGGTTCTAGGCCCATGGCTCCTGATCTAACTGAATGACCACAGCAAACTATGCCAACTCAGACCTGGTCATCTGAGGTCTGGACATATTAAGAAAGCTGTCAATGACTCTATTTGAAAGTAACATCTCTCTGTAGCTTGTCAGGCTCCCAGGTTCCTATAGAGAAGCTCTTCCTAGCACCCTTTGCCCTGTCATGATAAAGGAATGGATGTCCAAGAGGAATATCCATAAGAAGACTATCTCCAGAGAGAAGACAAACAAGATATTCAGACATGAAATAGAGCTGGAAAAGAAGCCTATATACATGGAGAGTAGGCTATTGCTGGCCTCCTACATTTGTCCTAATCACATAACAAATTTTGCCCTAATTTGATGAACCCTTGGACTGTCACTTCAACCATTGTCTTTTGAAGCAGTTTATTCTGAAGGACCACTCATGTTGTCTGTCTGTGACTGACAACTGTCACAGTGACTGGAGTCTACAGAGGAGGTCAGCTGTCTCTGGGCTTATGTGATCTGATAACTGGACATCACATATGAGCCACATGCAGCCCAAATACCCAAGAATCCAGCATTTGGCGGTGGAGAGGACTATTTCCTGTCTGTAAAAGAATTAAAAATACTTCAGGTACTGCAAAACTGCTGGGATTAGACAGAGGCCAATGTGAAAATTTCACTGCAAATCTAGAAGTCCCATAGTTTAAAGACCAAGTGTATGGGACAGCTGAAGCTTCATCTTCAACACCTGATCATACTAGATGTTTTACCTTTTCTGATTCTTCATGGGAACTTCACCATTTTCCCAATTGTTATAGGCTTGATACTCTTCCTATTTACTTATAGTGTAACTCATATGCTGAGTGACATGGATGATTCAAGTTTCTTCTGTCCCTAGCAATCAGATACTAAGCATTAAACAGGGTAGATGGGCCCAGTGCATTGTGTTCATCTCTTTGACCAATAGCATCTTCAGTATCTAGTCTCCCTGAGAATAGGGTTATTATTGCCTTTTTCTAAGGGAAGGTCTGAGGAAGGTCCATCCTTGAACTATCAGCCCTTTGGGTTCATGGAACTCTCCCAGAAGAAAATGGCTGTGATTTATTAACATATTTGAATGTAAAAATGTATGTTTGGAAGGAAAGACCTGGAACTATTCCCTGCAATAAAACCCCACTTAGAACTCTTGAATTTTGGCAGCTATTTTATCCCCCTGAAAGCAGATACTCTTGCTTTAGGGAGAATATAAACTCTTGAACCTCCAGACCAGAAAGGAAATTTTCTCATTATTCCCTTGTACATCTCCACAAATAAAGCAGGTGATAGGGTTTTTAGATTCTGTGAACAAAAATAAAATTCATAGAGTATAACCTCTGAACATTCCAAATTTGAATTCATCATCATAGTAATTAGGACCATTCATAATATGGCCCAATTTGGGGTTATCTTATCATCAGCTGTTATCCAATGTGACTTCTCAGATCCAGGCTTCTCTAACTCCAGAACACACTACACATGTGTCAGCGGTTGTTTCTCTCATCTTAAGCCCTCTCTTCTGGTGGACTTTCCTCCACTCTTCTGGCTTTTGGGGAGTCTTCCTTGTCTGCACCCCCCACATGGCCTAGTCCAGTGTTGACCCTGTGGGTACTCAACTAAGTCTTGCCTCCTTATCTGCTTTGATTTCCTTGTAAATTTGTGGAGTGGAACAGTTTGTAATAAAAATGTTGTAAATGATTTAGGAACATTTGAGAAAAATACAAAATTTAATATTCTATGATAAATACAGTCTTCTATTCCATGCATTTGTGTTTTCACACAAAAAAGTTGACATCTTTCCAAAAGGAGAGTTCTGTTACATTAAAAATCTCCAACCTATCTCAAAGGAACCATTGACTAGCAAGGCATCAAGCCAATGTGCCAGCAAAAAGAAGGACCACACAAGTCCTTTTGTTTGAGATATGAAAACCAATGGGACCCAGATCCTAGAGAGGTAGATCTGGGATTAGAGCAGCATCCTCTGTAGACACAAAAGGTATACAAGAATTAGGCTGTGGCTGTGGAGAATTACCAAATGATCAAACACACTCCTCCTCCCCACCAAAACTCCTCCCAAAGAAGTTCTTCTCAGTGTCTCACCCAGGCTCAGCTGTGTCCCATAAGGCTTCTCTACGGAACCAGAGTTCCCATCACACTCATCTGAATCTTGGTTGACTTTTGGAGACACAGTGATTTCATGAATCATCCCTGCTTTTTTAAACTTCAGCACCCAAATGGCACCTTTCTCCAAGGGTACCTGCTAAGAGATCATCTGCCCCCTTCAGGAACAGTGATATTTTTTTAATCTTACAAAATAATATGGCTTTCTACTTTTCTAGGAAGAACAAGGGACAAATGGGGCACTTTTCAGTGAAGAATATCCATTTTGGCTATAGGACTTGGTCTTCATATCCAAAGTACCTCCAGGGGTAGTCTTCCCACCATCAGGAGAGAAAGTGGTGACAAATACTCTGCTCTCCAAGGACCGGACTGAAAGACTGTGTCCCATCAGCCATTTTCTTTTGAGATCTCATTTTTCATTTTACTCTTCTCCACACCCAAACTCACAGACTTCATACACTGACAGTGTTATTGATTGGCATGCCCAGCCCAGTGTTATTGATTGACATGCCAAAGCCGAATGACATGTGACCACAACAACATCTAAAGGCTGAGATGTTTTTGGAACTTAGAAGAAGGAGGATGAGGCCACTGAAGGCTCAGACATCTGTTTAAAGAACTTGCTGTCATCTTAGCCTAGAAAAGAAGAGGATGTTAAAACATGTCTCTTCAAAATAGTGATCACACGTCACAACTACAAGTTACCCAGAAACATCGCTCTGTTACACACCGGTGCTCTGGAAATTGCCTGTTTTACTTTAGCTCAGCAAGACTTTCCACTCCTGAGAAAACAAGGCGAACAAGAAGTTTGGAAAAGCTGAGTAGAGAGATACATGCCAATGAACAAGCTGAAGTGCCACCTCTGAAAAAAGGGAACAATGTCACCGCAAGATGCGCCTTGACCATGAAGAAAATGCTCTTCTGTTGCTGGAACTGATGGTCCCCACCGCCAATACAGAAAATATTTGCTCCACATCGTCAGCATTCTGATGTTTGCTTTTAATTTGTGTTTTATAGCTACGGGCTTTCACATCTGCCATTTAAACTGTCGGGCTTCCAGAGGAATTTAGTTTCTGAAGAGCATGTGTGAACACATAATCAGACGTAAAAAGGGGGTAGAGATGTGGAGGGCATCAGGCATGTGCTGTGGCACAGACAGACAGTTTTTGGCTGCCAGTGTGAGATTCAAAGACCCAGCAGCCTTTGGGGCTCTGACTAATCACAAAAAGAAGCCCAAAATAAACAAATATTTTATGTCTTCCCATTGTTCAGCTCCTCGTGGTATTGAAAGACCTACAAAAATCCAGAAACTTCTAGCCTTTATCTTTCCTACTTATACTTATGAGTATAACAGTCACAAGAACTCACAGATCGGTCTCAGAGAGCTATCATGCCCAAGTCCCTCTTTTCTGTTTTTGTTCCTCATGCGCACGTAAGCAAAAGTAATGAGACATTACCTACTCCATTGCTGCAAAACGGTTCAGTACTACCATTTCTACTTTAGAAGTATCAAAATCTGATCTCTCAGGATTGAATGGATCTAAGGCAGCTTAAAAAAAAATCCACCTTTGCTGTGAATGTCCTTTTCCTTTCCTGCCCTGATTTCCTTCAGCTGGATTTCTAATCACCTTTCAAAATCCTTACTCCGTTTTTGTGAAGTATCCCCCGGGAGGCTTTCTCCATACTTGCTTCCCTGAAAGTCTACTTTTTTTCTATTCTGTACTATGTCTGTCCCCTGCGTCTTTCCGCTTCTGCATCTCTTTCCCGCATGGCAGTTGTCAACAGACATGCCGGTCTTGTCCCTGAGACTCAGAGGTCCCCTGGATGAGGACTACATGGCCCCCCACTCCCCTCCCTCACAGTCTAAATCACATGTAGCTCAAGATGTGTATTTAGTAACTTCATACTGAACAGAAAGGAGGAAACAGATTAGAACTCAAGCTTATTTCAGATCTCTGAAGACTTCATACTAGATTTAATGGGAATGCACAAGGGTCAGAGAAGCATTTATCAAGGGTCTCAGCCCAGTTTCCCCTGAGTCTGCCGTTCCTGTCTGGCTGGGCTCGCAGGTATCCTCCCCTGAAGGAAATTTCAGTTCTAGCTTAGTGAGCCAGCATTCCTCACTTCATCTGGGTCTGTGCTCGAGCATCACATAGTCAAAGTCAAAAGACTTCCTGAAAGTACCATCTGATATAGAACCCTCCTGAACACCCCCCAGACCCCATACGGTGTTGCTCACTCTCTATGCCCTGTCCTTTTTTCTTTGCATTAGTGATCTTCATAGCACTTAAATATATTATAATGGAAAGTCGCATTTATTGGCTATTTTTCTCCCCCTTTAGAATGTGGGGCAGGAGGTTTGGTCTGCTGGCCCAGACCCAGCATGGCCCAGAATCAGCATTCAGTAAATATTTACGTATGAAATGAATGAATGAATCCTGACTTGAGTAAGAAATCTTTGTCAGTATTCCCTGCCCCCTCCCCAGATCTGTTTTGTAATGTTAATAGATATGACCCAGAGAAAGAATTCTGGGTGAAAAAAGTTAAATGGGTTTTCTCACTGTAGGACTCCTCATAGCATTTACTCTCTTTGTGTACATTGGGACATTGCTTATTAAGGACTAGAGTTACAATGTAACACTTCCAAAGCTCAGACCCTTTAGGTACAGCTATTTCAGACACCCTGTGGGGGGTGGGGGGGGGGGGGGGGGAGAAGGTGTGCTTCTGCATTTCCCTCTGAGGGATCCTTGCTCTACTGGCCTGTGACAATTTATTACATGTATTGTCTTTGCTGCACTTCACCGAACCTCCTTCTATTAGGCGCTGATTAAGATGCGCCGATGACTCGATGCCCCTTATCTGAGCTGCAGTGTGATCGAGCTGACAAACAATACGTCAAGTCAAGTGGGGACCCACTGTCATTTGCCGTACTGGGCACAGGCAGTCAGGTAAGATCATTCTGCATTTCCAAGGAAATGTAGACCAACGACACAAATCATTACAATAATTTTTAAATATGCATGAAACCATGACTAATTTATAATTATGCCCAAAGAGAGAAGCAAAAACATCTGCACACATATACTTAAAGTTTAAGCAAAGTGTTTCTAAGTAACATTTAGGAAACCTCTACCTCCTTATTTGATTTCATGCCTTATTAAACATTAAAAGGGAAGCAAATAATGTAAATGAAAAACAAGGGATGGCACTGAAAAAAAAATCTCTTTCCAAAGGGTCACCGGTGCATGTTGAAGATGGGTCTTCATAATCAAGGAAGGGCATTTAACCAATTCAGTCCAGAGCTTGGTATCACCTACCACCAGAGAAACGTGCATTATATCACAGTATCCTAGCATTTCCCTGGCTCCCAAAATTTATCTACTGGGACACACACATCTCTACTAGAGACTTTTCAAGGGCCAAGCTCAGGTGATCAGCTTGCCTCTAGAGCGTTCTTTTTCTTCTTGTTTGCAAATAATCTGGGTGGAAAGCACATGGTTGTTTTAGGGACAATAGAAAAAATATCACAAGAATAATTCAAGCCACCTTGTATGGTGTGATAATGGTTGCCATGTACTTGAATATGCCATCCCATTTGGACATCAAGAACTACACATGTAGGCGGGTGTTCCCATCTTGCAGAGACTACTTGTCAAGTAGATGGAGGAGTCAGGATTCCAGAGCAGGTGTGTGTGCCCAAAGTAGACACTTACTCCACTATCTCTCCCTGTCTCTTGAGACCAGATGGCTTTGTGAAAGCCGTATAACCAAATACCATAAGCTTTCTAGCTTGTTCGGGTGAGTGACACATGAACTCTGGAGTTTAACGGTTACAAAGTCAGCATATTTAGCAAGAACTGTATCAAAAGATCTAAAAAGAAATTGATGCTATTCAAATATTTATCCCACCCCATAGAGATATATTAAGTCTTTCATTGGATGACGTACCCTCAGTTCAATTTAAAAATTCCTACTTAGATTCTGCATGCCAAGGACCGTGAGGACTGTGCCAGTGCCGTGTTTACAATAATAAAAAGGGTGTGGTCTTTGCCCAGAAGGTGTTTTCTGTCTCATGAGGGAATAAAGATTTTAAGTGATCAATTCCATTATTTCTGTTTAAAAGTAAAGCATGAGTTACATAGAGGAGGGTCCTACACATAGAAAAAAAGCTCTCTGTGTGGCCTGGAATAATAAAATGGAGGGGCTTGTAAATGAGAGATTTTGAGCAGAATCCTCAAGGATGATGGGAAGAGAAGAAGACAACTCAGACACAAAAGCCTTGCAACAGGTCTGTCTCTACATTTGTTGAAGGAATAGCACCCCAGACAGAAGGGCAGGAGGAAGGAGGAAGGGAGGCAGGGGGGCTCCAGTGAGTTTAACTCACACAACTGGATGACAGAGTCCCTGTCTGAGACACCATGTGGGAAGGGAATCTTCGGTCCAGTCCCCCATCTCCCCACCCCCCACAGGCACGGCTCTGGATAAAAGGCAGGACCAGAGTGAAAATATTTAAAATAAGTGTATTGTCTTTAATCTGCCTCTACCCACAACACAGCTGGTTGCCCAAGATGGGACATGGGTCCATGCTGGACCCCTTAGTTTCTCTCCCTTGGATGCCGAACAAAGCAGCACTGAAAGACTGAGTCTGTTGGCTGGGATGAGCAGTTTTCAGGGAGAATATTCTTCAAAGTCAGTGCTATGGCAATGTAGTCACATGCCAGCCAGTCTGAACAGTGTGGGACAGCCATGAGTAGTGGGATAAACTCATCCTCATGGGCAGAAACAAGAGAAGAAGGCCGACCAAGAAAGCAGAACAGAGATGGCAACGGCCATCACATGGCTCCATGGGGGGTGGGGGGGGGGGGGGGGCAGCTTCCTCCTTGCCCCGGGAACTTACAGGCTTTGCCTTGGCATATGATATGAAATGTTTTTCTTTCAACAGACTCCCCTTGTCTTGAGTTAGTTGGAGTGGATCTGTGTCTCTTACACTGAAGTATATACTAAGGTGGGGGACATGAGGTCACTTATTGGACATATTTAACTCTGAGGTGCTTGTGGATGGAGAGGGCAACAGGCAGTCACAGGGATTAGAAGAGACTTACTGGCTACAGAGAAAGATATGGGAGTATCTGCTCTGCTTTCCAAACCCTCCTATTACTCTCCATTTCTAAGCCATTTCTGTCTTTTCTCCCCCATGTGAAGCGCTATGAAGGATGAGAGATACCTGTGTTCCTTTGACCAGCCGTGTAAAAAACATGGCAGTAATAGGCAGTAATAACCCTTCTCTGCTGATATCACAGAACCGATATGAGGATGAAATGTCATCTGAAGGTTTAGGAAAGAGAGGGGTGCCTAGGTGGCTCAGTCAGTGAAGTATCTGACTCTTGATATTGGCTCAGGTCATGATCTCTGCATTGTGAGATCTAACCACACATCAGGCTCTGGGCTCAGCACAGAGTCTGCTTAAGATTCTCTCCCCGTCTCCCTCTGCCCCTACCCAGCCCCCCCACCCCAACTCATACTCTCTCTCTTAAAAAAAAAAAAGACTTAGAAAAGAGAAAATACCTACAGGACCCACCCGTAGAAGGCAACAGCCTCATCACCCACTGGCAGCAAATAAGGAAAGAAAAGTCCTAAGGAAAGTGGGACAACTACCTGGAATGGTGTTCCAGGAGCCTGAAAGCAGTACCCTGAGTGCTTTCCACGGGCTTCTGCTACACTCAGCACTCGGCAAGCATTATCTGTTTTTACATAATGGTCCCCACAAAAGCACCGTGAAGAGAGTAATATTGTTACGATTCCCACTGTGCAGATTTGACACTGATTGACAATGTTATTAGGATTGGGCCACAGGGACTTATCACCACTCTTCCTCTCTCTACTCACACCTGAACAGTTACAGAAGGGACTGGTTGTTTCTGGAAGCTGAAGCTGATGGAAGCAGTAGCTGAGAACTCATGGCTCATTCCATGCACCCAGAGTCCATCAAAGAAAACACTTGAAAGCAGAGGAATGAAGCCATCATTAAAATGTAGTTAAATCTCCTGAACCATAGTTCAGACCAGGAAGACCATCAGGGCTACATCTCACCTTGGCCATTGCCGTCCACCTTCTTGTTCACCTCCCCAAGCAGAAGGCAATGGTATCAAGGAAGGTGGGCTCTAATACCGAGAGATCTTCGGGAGCTGGGGTCTTTGTGCCCAGGGCTGGGAGTGCAAGGTTGAAGATGGTGAAGAAGGAAAGAGGACAGAGAGGACAGCCCAGATCCAAAGACTATTTTGGAATAGCTTCTGATCAAAGGTACAGCTTTTTCCTGACTTTGAAGTGTTGCTGGGGCCTGAGGCTACTGCCCGTGGTTCCCTGAGACCCTCCCCTGAAGGCAGTAGATCCTGTCTGAAGTGAGAATGACATATTCAGGAAAACTAGCCAGAAGCCTCTGGACTTCTCTAAGTCTTAGTTTCACCCATTCATCAAACAGAGAGAATAATGCTCACCTTGCAGGACTGCTGTGGACTGAATGAGATGATAATGTGAAAGTTAAAGAAAACTATAAAGCTCCCCCATTGACTGCCCTCCCACCCCCGCTTGACTATTGCTTGATTATTCTCCTTTCGATGACAGGACATTTAAAGAAAAGCATTTGTTGGTGGGCGACTGAACCCCATAAGCATCATGACTGGTGCACAAACCACACTGGCCAAGTGGGCGGGGAATGCGGTAAGCCGCCATGACTCTGTACCACATCTTACCTACATCTGCCCTTGAGACTTTGTCTGACTTTCATATTCCTGGGTCTAATTCTCTAGGTTTATGGTTTCCCTTTGTTCCAATATAGCCCATATATGGAAATACTACACCATGTAAAATCCAGTGTAGAAAGACAAGGAAATATTTGCCAAAGCAGCATCTCCATCAGAACCGTCAACTTAAATCAATTATAATGACAAAATTCAAAACAAAAGCAAAGACACCACAAAAGCATACTCTATGGGGCATTATTATTCACTGAATAAATGACATTTTTGTGGCTACTGCCAATCACCCCAGTTTATGACAGAGGATTCCTCTTTCTCCTTAACATGTACTTGAAAGATGCTTACTATCATCTCCAAACTTCACTTTTCCAATATAAAGATCACAACTTTTAAACTTCATCTTTTACCAAATCTCTTCATCACTTGATTAAAGATTCCCTTCTGGTAAAACAAAAGGTTCCTTATTTAGAAATACATTTAAACACAGGACATCTCATAAAAAATAAAGACAAATATTATCATTCAGCTTTAAAATGTTTAGAAGTTAGCAACCCTACCTCTGTTTCAGTACTCTTTGGTTGATTAGTCCATTTTCAAGGTTTTCAGCTGCATAGAAAGATGGCATCTGCTTCCCACGGTTGGCTGGACTAGGTAATTGTTCATCCCTGTCACCAAGAAAGAAGAGTTGGATTAGGAGCTGTTCAACAGGAACCACAACTGTTGAATCTCATGGCCACTCTGAGGTAGAAGACAGCCCACAGTGACACCATAATCTGGGTCTACCTTCAGCTCCACGTTAAGGTTACAACTAAGAGATCGGAAAAGAAAGGATACTCTGGAGTCATCTCACCGTGGTTCATACATGCCAGGATGCAGACTGATACCTGTTCACAATGCTGTTTGCACCAATCCGTCATATTATAAATGGTGTTATGGCAATCCTTTCTTCTCTGAAATGATGGTGATAGTAGAATCTTATCATTAGGGCACCAGGTGGCTCAGTTGGTTAAGGAACTGCCTTTGGTTCAGGTCATGATCCCGGAGTCCTGGGATTGAGTCCCACATTGGGCTCCCAGCTCTGTGGGGAGTCTTCTTCTCCCTCTGACCTTCTCCCCTCTCAAGCTCTCTCTCACTGTCTCTCCCTCTCTCTCTCAAATAAATAAATAAAATATTTTTTAAAAATGTCATCTTTATTGGTTAGTATCCCTATTCTGCCAAAAAACAAAGTGATTAGCTCTACATCAGATTCCTTCTCCAGTCCCTGTCATTTTGGTGGGGACATCTCTTCTCTGTGGAGTCTAATACCCTTGGAACGACAGTCCACTAACTACCCCCCTTTACGGCTGGTACAGCTGAAGCCCAGAAGGAAAAGCAAGCTGCTCACAACCTCAGGCTTCTCAGTAACAGTGCCAGGAGTTGACCTCAGTCTTCTGACTTTCTGTCCTTTGATTTCTCTACCAGCTCCAGCAACAACAGCAACCGAAAAGCAACTGCAAATACTCCCACCTATTACACGTTCCTGTGATTTGCTCAAGTCCAAATAGGATGCCAAATATTCTGTCCAGATGTGGCCTACAAATACTTTTCAAAAGAACATACCCGGCAACCACTAGCCATTAAAAGAAATCTGCACTCGAGTTGAAACCCATCTGCAATCTCTGATCCAGAATGCCATTATCGACTCTTTAGAAGGAGTCTTAAGCATCATTTAGTCTACCTACTTCATTTTGCAGTTGAAACTAAAAAAAGCCAAGCAAATCTCCAAGGTTAGATGAGTAGCTATCATTAGAAGAAAGGTTTGAAATCAAGTGTTTTGAAACCTAGCTTCAGGGTTCTGGCTTCTATGCCCAGTTTCCTATCTTTAGTAAGCACTTCCTGAAAGGGTTTAATTAAATAGCATATTCTCAGGCAACAATATATTTGTCATATGACAATAATATTATTTGACAATAAGCAAATATAGCCAATAAGCACTTAAACCAAGTATAACCAATAACCCCATCTGCAACAATGGCTTTGTACCATATTAATTTAACCAATCCTTAAAGTGGATAAACTATTTACCGTGAAGAGTGAAAAGCCCCCACTCATCAATTCCTGGATTACCAATGTTTCAAGTCTTGGCTACACTTACAAATGGCTTTCTTTACCAGGGTAACAAAGCTTCGAATTTAACATGAGACTGCTTTGAAGGAGGAAAGATTTTCTCAAAGCTTATGATACAACCAACATCAGTGTGAATTAACATGAAGTTAGGTACTGTATTACTTTTCGCAACCTACAGATGAAGCAACAGGAATGTCAACATTTAACATAATCAATCCAAGGCAGTCGTAGAACCAGGAATGCAGCCCAGATTTCCTGGCAGTCCAGATAGTTCTCATTTACTGGAGAACACTGTAAACTGATCTGCAGTGGAAACAAGGCTGTCTGTTTTCTTCCAAGCTGTGCCTCAGGCAGTATCAAGATTCCAGTCAACTGAAGAGAACTTCCAACCCACTTCAGAAGTCCAACCCATCCAAGAATGCTGGGAAATTACTTTAAGGTTCACGCCCACCCTTTGCTGGAATGGCGTAAAAGCATGCAATGGGAACTGCATCAGAAGTCACATATTGAAGAGTGTGATTTTTACATAGATATGTCAAAACAATGTTTAGGAGAAATCCTTGAAATAAATCAGAGGGCAGAATCTTCAGGGCAACCATGGACCACTCCTACAAGACCACCTGCCCCCCTCTGTGTTCTAAATATCCAAATATCCTAGAAATTAAATTACTGAGGCCAAGTCTCTGTAACCTTGTATTGCTTATCAAAGAGCAAGACAGCAATTATTACAGATTTAATCTGAAAAACTAAAGACAGAATAGATTTCATCGAATACCATAATCTTACTTTAAAAATTAATGAATAATAAGTCTGTGGCAATTATTTAACCTTTGAAACTTGGCAAAAAGTCTCAAATACAGAAAAACCAAGTCAGAATGCTTGAAATGATCCTGGGGCATATAGAGTTATAAAGTGAACATTTTAATTTGGTAATTCCAGCTATCACTCCTTTCCTTTGCAGAAGTCAATGATTAAAAAAAACAAAACAAAACAAAAACAACAACAAAAAACCATCCCTAAACCTCAAAGGCACCACCAATTCTTCGACATGATTTCTGTGGGATGTGATCATAGCATTCAGGATTCGAAGAATACCCCTGAGAAATTAGAAAATTCATTGTGGCAAGAGTCTTCAGCAAATGATACTGTGAAAGCCTCTAGAGGAGAATATAAATTAGTTACTATAAGAAATTCTTGGCAAATAAATACATGAATAAATAAACAGTTTGGGGGAAAAGCAAAGGAACAGTAAAAGATGACTTTCCTAAAACCTGATTTAAAAAAAACCCAAATTGCAGGAGTCCCTTTGCACTTGTGTTCTATGTACACTCCAACCGCCTGCTACAGAGCTTTCTATATAGGAACTCCCAGTTCACGGAACTTCCCTAACAAATGGGGTCATTGTTCAAAAAGCAGTGGATTAAAAAAATAAAAGAAAAGATGTAGATTGATTCATGAAACTTTGCAGAAGTGTCCTTAACGAAGATATTAGAAATACTGTACCTATAAATTTGCTGAAAATGGTCACAGTTTTCAAAGCATTTTAACCCTCACATGTCATGCTCTAGTCCACCTAGAGAAAGCACAGCATCAAAACTAAGGTCATTCAGGAACAGACTTACTCCGGGGCTGCTCCTGCTTGAGCGAGAGGGGCTGTTTCTCTAGGGCTCCTGAGGGGCTCCAGTCTTTGACTCTTCTGCTTATATTTTTTAATTAAATCCATCAGAACAGCCTGGTGCCCAATTTTCTTCACCAGTTGCTGAACCATCCGATCATTAAGAGCTAGAAGAGCGGCCCCACTTACTTCTTCCTCTGAGAAAAAGAAAAAAAAAAAGTCTCCACATGCTTGTCCAGTCCACACACACAACACTATGAACAGGCAAAGTCATTTCTGGTGTTAAAAGGATCACCTAAACTTGCCCTCTGAAGTTACAAAATTATCTCTCTTTGACAAAGAAAGAACACTGACACCTTATCATTCCTAACAGCTGTCTGCTCCTGGGAAAGTATCAGAACGTAGAGTCACAAAGAAACTTTTTGCTTCCAATTATTCTCTGTAAGAGGCACTGTTTTTATAAGAAAAAAAGGTTTCTCTGAAAATCCTGCTTAATAGTAACTCCCAGGCAATATCCAATACTTGTAAACCCAACACTGATCAGAGCACAGGCTGCATTCTTTAAGGACAAAAGCAGTATCAAATGCCAATAACCAAGGTGTATTTTGACTAGCTCTTCCTACTTGGCTTTATTTGAATTCTTTTTCGAATATTACATCCTCCTCTGGATGTTAGGTACAGTCAGTAAAGAAAGGGAAGTTCCCCAAAGGAGCAACTCCACACACACATTCGCATGCATTAGGCAACAAGAGTAACTAATTACCAGTAACAGAGGACACTCAATAGCTAGGCTGCCCTTTTAATATTTTTTCAAAGTGTAAACAACTCACCTTGAAACCTATGAACTAGCTCTCCTAAGTTTTTCTCCACCAACCAACTGCAGACCTCATCAACTGACCAGGTTTCCATGGCTTTGTCCTGTAAATACACCTGTAGAATGAGAGGTCAGAGAAGGATTCTTCTGTTTTTCTCTGGGATTGTTGTTCTTTTATTTTTATTTTTATTTTTTCCAGTCAGCTCTCTAATCTCAGCTCCTCCCTTTGCCAGACTCTTTGAGACTCTCAACACAAAGCTTCTTTAAGATTACTTTTTTCCAAATACACATCTAAAAGTTGCTAATAAAACAAATACTCTTTTAAAAAATGAGACCGGTTGGAACCTATTTCCTAGTCTCTTTTCTCGAATGTCTTCACCTTCTCCTCTTTTTTTCCACAGGCATCCCTCAGCTTTACTAACAGCCCGCCAAAGCGGTACAATGGTACCCAATCCTGTACCATTAACACCCAGGTCTCTTCACAAAGAAAAGAAAGGTGTGAAATTCACCACTACTAGGCTCATCAGGAAGTGGTTGACATTTACAAAAGGGGTGGGCAGGAGAGGAAGGGAGGAAGGATCAGATAAAAGCCTGACTGAGATACTTAGTAAACCAAGACTGTTTAACCCCTTGTGGCTCCCAGCTAGGAAAGCCAGTTTGTTCTCCTGATTACTTTGGTTTAGCAAAGGGAGGAAGTACAAACCAGATTTCTCAAGAGAATCTGAATGTTTCTTTCCTTCCTTTTGTTAATACCCTTTATATTCTATTCAGTCCTAGAACTTTATTAAACAGCATTATGATTGGTAAGATAACTAGGAAAAAGAAGCACTTTGATTGAAAACTTTAAAAGAATTGAGTTGGACAAATTTAAAATGGAAAGATAAATATGTTAATAATCGTTAAGTGAAGGATGTGTATACAAAGCTGGCAAGTTATGTTCTTCAACTATTCAGTTATTTTTACATGCCATTATTCTTCGGCAACTGCTTAGAAAATTTTAACAGGTGTATCAATTTCAGGATGCCTGGCCGGCTCAGTTGGTTAAGCATCTGTCTTCAGCTCAGGTCGTGATCCCAGTGTCCTGGGATCAAGTCCCACATGGGGCTCTTTGCTCCACAGGGAGCCTGCTGCTCCCCCTGCTTATGCTCTCTCTCTCTCTGACAAATAAATAAATATAGTCTTAAAAAAAGCATATCAATTTCAGTAATTTTAAAAATTTCTCTTAGCAACTCAGTCCTTGTTTTTTATAATTCCACCCAAATTACTTTAAATGGACCAGGGAGGAACTGAATAAAACAAAACATTTTCATCTTTTAGCAATATTTTTTATTTCATCCTTTAAACGATGCAGATTTACTTGTACATCGAGATGCTGACTCTTCTATGGAAACAGCACAAAGCTACTCTTAAAAAATGGAACCATAAGGAAAGATACAGATATTTATTAGATTGTGTATTTAAGTTTTATTGCCAGAAGTTCTCAAAATTATTATTATGGTATTTTTCGTTGTTGTGGATTTGAGTCTGTTAGAATTTCCAATATCACAGTTGGCATGGTGGGGAAGGAAACATGTTTACCTTTCAGACTGCAACCATCTGAGAAGATAGCGGTCTTCAAAATCCGTTTCCTCGAAAACAAGTCCACTTCAAAGTAATAAGCTACATTCTCATATGCATTCACAAACACTAAGCTGCAAAACTGAAAACAAGGGTTAAATATAGAAGACCAGCTTGCTGAATTACAGCAGTGGATTTAATTTGCTAAGACAACAGTAGCCACGGAACTCCTCCCTTAGGCTAAGCTGCAATAGCACGGTGTGAAAAGTCATTATTTGCAAGACTCTGGTGTAAATTAAAAATCACACCTTCCTGTCACACTTCTGGCTTCCTTGTGAAAAGTAAGACTTTAAAAAAATAATAGAAAAGAAAAGGAAAAAAAAAACTCACAATACTCTAAACTCCAAGATTAAAAGGTATGCAGAGCAGAAGATAACTGTCCTGAGGCCATCAATGGATAAAAGGAAATTTGAAAATAAAATAAGTACTTGGAAACCATCTCGTATTTTTAAACTCCCAGATATTTACCTAATTCTACTTCCAGAGAAAACTAAACAGTTATCAAATTATAACTTTGTACATACATAATCAGATTAAAGAAGTGTAGTTTTGACCATTAGTTTTTCTGAGTATTTAAGAAAATGAAATAATATCACTTCCAAGACAAGGTAACATCTTTAAGCAGCAACCTTGTATCTTCCCTTCACATAAATAATGGATATATTATTTATGACCTTAAACTTCATAGAGGAACAGAAGACATGTCAAATAAAAAAATATGTATCCAGCAGCTTTATTGCGTATCCAGCAGTTTTAGAAACATCTGAAGTAATTTTGAAATGTGAGGGCAAGTACAATCCCTAAATATTTTAAGGCGCAATAATAAAGAGAGGATGACATAAGAACATTATGTGTGAATACCCCAGCCAAAGCATTTTCATTATTCGATTAGACTGTGCTTTAATAAAATAAATTTGTAGTAAATATGAAAGGATCACATCTAATTAAAGCCAGGAAGAGATAAGATTTCAGCTAAAGCAGCTTAAGGGCAAGTTTTATTTAATAAATTTGTTAAAGCTCCAAAAGGATAGTACCAGCTGCCATGAATGTGGTTTATAATCTTCAAGGGTGATGTGCATCATGTTGATGTGCACCATCAACCACAAATAAGCACTTTTAAAGAAAAATATGAAGGGCGCCTGGGTGGCTCAGTCATTAAACTTCAGCCTCTGGTTCGTGCCATGATCCCAAGATTTTGGGATTGAGCCTAGCATCAGCTCCCTGATCTGTGGGAATCCTGCTTCTCCCTCTCCAATTCCCCCTGTTTGTGTTCCCTCTCTTGCTGTGTCTTTTTCTGTCAAATGAATAAATAAAATCTTTTTTTAAAATAAATAATAAATAATTTTTTAAAATTATTCCTTTTGTAAATGAATACCCCTTTGTAAATGAATGAATTACCCCTTTTGTAAATGAAAACATCTTTTCACCTTTCTTGCTGTTTGCATTTTTCTTTTTCTTTTCCCAGGGTCCCAAAGCTGAGGCAACGGAAGGATTTTTAAAAGCTTTGCTGGGGCATTAAGTCCTCTCCTGGCCCAACGCCCCTTTGCTTCCGTGCCTAGCAAAGGACATCTCTTACCGTGCGTGTACTTGAAGGAAGAAACCATTTAGCAAAAAATCAGATCCTATTAGTGAAAAAGAAGGAAGGGGTAGGTAAAAAAAACAGGTATATGGTAGTCACATGGAGCAACATCCAGGCAGTTCTGTCAGGAGCAGCCATGCTACCTCAGGAAGCAATGATGTTATTACCCTCCAGTGAAGCAAATCACATCATCCACTTTGGGGCATTGTTCATTCCAACCATCACCAGACTAGCAGGTATGAAAACTGGAATAGTCAACTAGAATACCTTGCCCGCCTTTGTCATCAAAGTGTCTGCTGCGTAGGTAGCTCAGAGCTAGGTGAATGGTGTTAAAGAAGTTAGAAGCTTTACCAAGAACATAAGACATGTCCATAAGCAGAATATAATATATGATGGGCGCTGTAAAAAGCACTCTGGGCTGGATTTACCCACTCTCCTGGAAATAGATTGAATGGATCTTAAGTTGGAATCTGAACAAAAAATACAGTTCAGGGGCGCCTGGGTGGCTCAGTGGGTTAAAGCCTCTGCCTTCGGCTCAGGTAATGATCCCAGGATCCTGGGATCGAGCCCCACAGCGGGCTCTTTGCTCGGCAGGGAACCTGCTTCCCTTCCTCTCTCTGCTTGCCTCTCGGTCTAGTTGTGATCTCTGTCTGACTTGTGATCTCTGTCTGTGAGATAAATAAATAAATCTTTAAAAAAAAACATACAGTTCAGATAGTGAAAGAGGCAGAGAAGGGGAATCAACAGAACACACTACAAGTAAAAAGCCAGCAAAAAACAAGTCATGTTTGAGGATCTGTAGGTGCACAGGACTGTGTGGAGTGGCCAGAGCAGACAGGCTCTGAAAGATCACTGGAGACCTGGGAATCCTATACCCCAGCTTATGGATACACGTCAGCTTGGGGAAGTCATTGACTTGGTCGCTTGTTCCATGCTTTAGAGGGATTATTTACAAAGCCGCACAAGATAAATTACAGGAAAGGGTGTTCTTTCTTGAAGTAAATTGTGTATGACAAGGAAGAGTTTAGCTTTTACTAAGCATTCCTACATACACCAATTTTCCTTCATTTTAAAAAGACAGATGTTTATATCATCTCTCAAAAAATTATGGAAATAGGAGTACTTGGATGGTGCAGTTAGTTAAGCACCCCACTCTTGGTTTCAGCTCAGGTCATGATCTCAGGCTGCTGAGATCGAGCCCCACCTCAGCTCTGCACTCAGTGGGTAGTCGGCTTGAAATTATCTCTGTCTCTCCCACCTGAGCTCTCTCTCTCTCTGAAATAAATAAAAAAAAACTTTTTAAAAAAATTACAGAAATAAAACTTTTAATTTTTCCATAAATCCCTGACAAAAACAGCATGAGATCTACACAGTTAGCTGACACCAAGCCTATGAAACACATCAACAGGGGTTCTCGATAGACATTAGGCAGAACCATATGAAATTGACGTTTTTGTACCTACAAGAGTCTCAGATCAGTAATTTCTTATGGTTGAACTTATCAACTAAAATCTTGATTTTCTGAAAACTACTAGGTCTTTCTGGGTTCCTCGTGCCCAGCAAAACTTACCAGAGGCATCTGTAATCCACACCACCCCCAAGAAATCTGAGGGAGAAGAAAAGTGGGGAACACAGTAATAGTAACTTAAACTTTATATTTCTACATTTGTAAAGAAACTAAGAGCAATTTATCTGGGAGGTTAATCAAACTAATGAAAACAATATCACGGGGTGAGGGCCCCAGGACTTTTGGGACTTTTGAGTCACAAACACCCAGATCTTTTGGTCTTTGAATCAAATTTATGGTTCATCCTTGCTTCTGCCTAGTTGACTGTCAAAGTTAATGGGTCAGCAACGCAGACTGCAATTCTCGGGTTCTTGCCAGAGAATACTGTGAGCCATGGTGTTAGCTTTCATCAGAAGCTGAAAGTATATCTGAGAAGTCTTTACCATCTGAAGCTGTCAATTCTTTCAGAATTAATTTATGAATTCCCATTTATGAATTCAAACACTGTTTTATGTTTTTACTTAACTATGGTACTCATGTTCATCTGGAAGGAAAAATGGGCAAAAAGAGACAGAAATTCTTGGCAAAGGATTTGCTTTCCTAGATGTTCAAAAGTCCAATAAAATTATAAGAAATGTAAAAGCGTGGTACCAGGGCAAAAGAGGACAGATCATTGAAATATACATATGGAAGTATTAAAAAGACGTTGACTCAAATTGCTAATGAGAGAAGGGATTATTCAACAGATTTTGTTGGGACACTGCCTCATATCACCTATAAACTAAATTCCTCAGATGAGTTAAAAAATTAAATATGAAAATTAAATTAAAAAGAAGCAAAATAATCTACAATAAGATTGCAAAATAAAAATAAAAGATTGATAGATTTGACTACTAAGAGGGAAAAATATTTATGTATACATATATAAAATATAATTATAAGGAATATAATGTTTTGTATGGAAGTACTGAATCACACTAAATTCTACATCTGAAACTAATATTACACTGTACACTAACTGGAGTTTAAATAAAAATGTTTTTAAAAAGTTAAATACACCAATAAAAAATAGGAATGGGCAATTCATGAACAAAATTTTAAATCTGCTCAACATTCTTTGTCACAAAAATGATTAAATTCCATTTTCATCTACTCTATTGGAAAAGGTGAAAATTAAAAAAAAAAAAGGTTAGCAAGAATGCAAGGTCTAACTTTCTCTTACATATTGCTAAGGGAAGTATAAATTGCTACAACTTACTCTGTTGTATTATTCCCATTCCATAGATGAAGATGCTGAAGTTCATAGACATAATTCACCTAAAGTCCCATAGCTTATAAGGAAAAGAGTAACTTTGAATCCCAATCTCTCCAATTTCAAGGGCTACTGAGATAAGTGAAAAATCATCAAAAAACTCCTACATTTTGACCCTAATATAACATTTCTAAGAATTTACCCTAAGGACATTACCAGAGAAGAGCACAAAGATGGGAACTCTAGCAATAGCTAGAATGGCAAAGAAATTGTTTCCATAAATAGAAATTGACTACTGAATTATGGTAACTTATATTTAAAATGGATTATTATGCAGTAATTAAAGATAGTGTTTTAGAAAAAGATCAATACAGAGAAACAGCCACGAAATATCATTAAGTAAAAATAAGCTTATAACATGCTTTAATGTTTTAGGAGTATGAAATAGAAATGGAACTAAATATATGGGTCACAGAAAGGGAAAACATGCATCAAAAGGGAAAAGTGGTTTCCTTGGTTTGATGGAATTAATGCATTTTGTTTTCTTTTTTTTTTTTTAAGATTTTATTTATGTTTGATAGACAGAGATTACAAGTAGGCAGAGAGGCAGGCAGAGAAAGAGGAGGAAGCAGGCTGTCCGCAGAGCAGAGAGCCCGATTCGGGGCTCGATCCCACAATCCTGGGATCATGACCTGAGCTGAAGGCAGCAGCTTTAACCCACTGAGCCACCCAGGCACCCCTGCATTTTGTTTTCTAATTTGTTACTCTCAGGGTTTTTCATTGAGAAAATTTTGAGAGTAACAAATTAGAAAACAAATTTTATTTTCAGGAAAGTTAGGGTTTTCTTTTTTATTTCTTTTAATAGTATTTTTTTTAAAGATTTTATTTATTTATTTGACAGGGAGAGATACAGTGAGACGGAACACAAGCAGGGAGAGCGGGAGAGGGAGAAGCAAGTTTTCCGTGGAGCAGGGAGCCTAATGCAGGGCTCCATCCCAGGACCCTGGGATCATGACCTGAACCTAAGGCAGATGCCTAACAACTGAGCCACCCAGGCACCCCGAAAGTTAGGGTTTTATTTTTTATTTATTTATTTATTTTTTTAGATTTTTTTATTTATTTCTTTGACAGATAGAGATCACAAGTAGGCAGAGAGGCAGGCAGAGAGAGAGGAGGAAGCAGGCTCCCCGCCAAGCAGAGAGCCCGATGTGGGGCTCGATCCCAGAATCCTGGGATCATGACCCGAGCTGAAGGCAGAGGCTTTAACCCACTGAGCCACCCAGATGCCCAGAAAGTTAGGGTTTTAAAGATAAAAGATAAAAAGTGATATTTATGGATCATTGCTGGAGAGGCATCAATCCACCAATTCTGTACCAGAAGATCAAAAGAGAGAGTATGAGGCCAGATCCAGCCACAGAAGTGGTTTTAATTATTTTATTTTAAAAATGGAATATCTCGTTAAAATTCCAGAATCTTGGAGCCCCTGGGTGGCTCGATTGGTTAAGCATCTACCTTCAGCCCAGGTCATGATCCCAGGGTCCTGGGATCGAGTCCTGTATCAGGCTCCCTGATCACCAGGAGCCTGCTTCTCCCTCTCCTCCCTCCTCATGCTCTCTCTCTCTTTCTCTCTCTCTCTCAAATAAATAATAGATAACTTTTTTTAAAGATTTTATTTATTTATTTGACAGAGAGAGAGAGAGATCACAAGTAGGCAGAGAGGCAGGTAGAGGGGGAGGGGGAAGCAGGCTCCCTGCTGAGCAGAAAGCCTAATGTGGGGCTTGATCCCAGGACCCTGAGATCCTGACCTGAGCTGAAGGCAGAGGCTTAACCCACTGAGCCACCCAGGCATCCCAAATAATAGATAACTTCTTTAAAAAAATTCTAGAATCTTGATTTCTTTTAAAAAATCAGAGTTCTGGCAATGCTATACCTTTATTTTTGAGTAGTAACAGATAGCAATGGCTGTGTCCTTGAAAGAAAGGCAAGACGCCCTCTAAGATGGTTATCAGAAGCAGGAAGCCATGTTGAAACAGGCTAGATTTCAGAGAGCTAATGTTCATCAACTCTTGAAGATGAAGGTCTTGAGAAGAGTGATAAATGTAAATATATATGCAAGTATAGGTGCACAATAATATATCTTTAAATGTATTTAATTCCCTATCAATTAACTTCTTAACTCCTAGAAGAAATTATACTGATCAGAAAACCATTTGCTGTAGGAACATTATGGCAGAGATGGTAACACATATATTAAAACAAAGGTGTTGATTCAAGGACTCAAAGCTTTGTGTCTAAGAAAGTCCTTGTGTGTTGGGGCTTTTGTTTGCTTCGAGTAAGTACCTAGAAGTAAAGTGCACGGGACTTTATTGAGCACAGACACCGGCTTAGTGTAATGTTTATTACATAGCTCAATGTGCATGGGATAGGCAGGTGAGAATTGCTTGTTCTGTAGTTCTGAATGGTGGCAAGAACTTGAATTATTGATATATTGCAGTTTATTAAACTGTTCTTGGGAGCCACTCATCTGTTAGAGCACGTGACAGCTGATCCTTGAGTCCTCCTATAAGGCTCCTCTTGTAGTTAAGCAGGGTTCTGTTCTGTTCCTCTGTGGTAACTGAGCATGACTAGGACTTTGTGTCCTCTAAAGAAAGGACACAAGGTGATGGATCTCTCTCTCTCTCTCTTTTTTTAAGATTTTATTTGTTTATTTGATGGGGAGGAGGGTACAAGCAGGGAGAGTAGCAGCAGAGAAAGAAGCAGACTCTCCACTGAGCAGAGAGCCCCATGACTTGATCCCAGGACCCAGAGATCATGACTTGAGCCAAAGACAGAGGCTTAACTGACTGAGCAACCCAGGTGCCCAGGTCGATCTTCTTAATGCTTTTTAATGCAGTGGGGCTCACACCACAGATGGGAAGGGCAGGGATGAAAAAGGTACAGGACCCTGTAGTTCTCCTGTAGGGTTGATACTGGAGGAGTGACAAATGCTCATGCTTCTGTCAGCCCTGGATTCTTCTGAAAATAGGCAGTGATGTTTCAGCTTTTCATTCAGACAGAGGTAAAACTAGGTTTCAAAAATTGGCCCCTGGGCCCCTAGGTGAGCCTAGGTGGCTCAGTGGGTTAAAGCCTCTGCCTTCGGCTCAGGTCATGATCTCAGGGTCCTGGGATCAAGCCCCACATCGGGCTCTCTGCTCAGCAGGGAGCCCGCTTCCTCCTCTCTCTCTGCTTGCCTCTCTGCCTACTTGTGATCTCTGTCTGTCAAATAAATAAATAAAATCTTTTAAATAAATAAATAAATAAATAAAATTTAAAAATTGGCCCCCAAAAGTAAAAGTGGTACCAATTGGTAGGCTGTAGTCTAATGTTCAATCCAAAGGTGTGTATACTTGAATATGTGTGTGTGTGTGTGTGTGTGTGTGTGTGTGTGGTGTGTCTGTATGAGGTAGAGAATGAATGAGAGAAACAGACAGAAGGACCCAACAAGTGAACAAGAGAGCATGAGGAAAACAGTAAGGAGCAGAGGAAAAGATTATCATGAGTGACAAGAAATTGGTGGCAAGATAATCATACTGGAAAAATAAGAACGTAGGGATTGTAATAAAATACATTTTTCCTTTTAGATTGTATCATGGTAAACAAATATTTTAAAAGTCTCTACAATTAAAAAAACAATCTCTCATCTGACTGCCTTTCACCACTGTTTAACCCCATTTGGAAACAAATGTGGCACACCAGGGTAAAAGTTAAAAGTAGTCTAGAGGGAGAGGAAGAAAAATAAATTTGGTTCAGAAATTAGGTCTCCCCAAGCACTTAAAATATAACACAAAAATCAGTATTTCCACCACCAGGCCTAGAACTAACCTGTCACTTAATGTCTTGGCCCTTGGAACACAGCTTGAGAAGTGCAGGTGCGGGCTTCCCAGGGATGGTGATGCGCTTTGGGGAGATGCCTGAGTGAGTGATCCTGGCAGCCTGCTCCTGGCTCAGTCCTGCTTCATCTTCTACGGATCACCTTACCCTTTTCCCCCAGCTGCCCAAATCCTCTGTCTGGTTATCCACATCAAACTGTTCGCTTCCTGGTACAGTTTTCCATCCATTGTTGCAGAAATCTCTGCAGGACCTCGCCGGGCTTCAGCGATCCCCGGACAGGATGCTTGTGAAGGCTGTTGGCTGGAGGGATCCGATGGACAGCCCAGGGATGCCAGGGGAAAGAAGTGCTGTGTTTGAGGAGTGCTGCTGGTTCCCTGCTTCTCTCTCTGTTGTATTCAGGACTCAGAATTTTATCCTAAAATTTGTATTTCCCAACCGATTTGATGTGAGAATCAATCGGTAGTACATCATGAACATATCGCTTCTCACGCCTTTCTCCAGAAGGTTCTATTTCAAGCATTGGGTGAGTCCTTGTAATAAGTATTTCGAGTTTTTCCAATGATTCTTTTGATTAGCTAAGTTTTAAAAGCAATTGAAACATTCGTGATGATTTGTTTCCAATTCGTGTGATCCAACAGCTCGAAGTTTGCAACCCATCCTCAAATGTCATTATGTCTAAATTATACCTTTGAAAAATTTTCTTAACACTTTATAAAAATAATCATGT
The DNA here is from genome assembly GCA_003697995.1 of Taxidea taxus jeffersonii. Lineage (NCBI taxonomy): Eukaryota > Metazoa > Chordata > Mammalia > Carnivora > Mustelidae > Taxidea > Taxidea taxus. Next base: position 67,160 of record RCUC01134000.1, read on the forward strand.
ACGTGTCACTGAAATTAATGAAGTAATATTGTATTTATGAGTTTTCATAAAATGGAGAATGTGAAATAAATGTAGCACCCTGATTTTTTGGATATTTTTAATGTCATAAGATATATATAAAATAAAATTTACCATTTTAACTCTTTCTGTGTGTGCAACATACTGGCATTAAGTACATTCACGTTGTTGTGCAACCATCACTATTACCCAGAACTTTCTCATCATCCCAGACTGAAACTCTATACCCATTAAACAATATCTCCCATCTCCCTCTCCCATCCCTGTCCCCTGATTATCACCATTCTGCTTTCTGTCTCTATGAATTTGGCTAGTCTAGGTACCTCATATATGTGGAATTGTATAATATTTGTCCTTGTGTGACTGGCTTTTTTCATTAGCATAATATTTCAATGTTGTAGCGTGTGTTGGAATTTCCTTCCTTTTTAAGGCTGGATAATACTCCTTTGCATGTTTCTATCACATTTTGTTTATTCTTCCACGTGTTGATGGACATTTGGCTTGTTCCCACCTTTTGGTTATTGTGAATAATGCTGATATGAACATGAGTGTACAAATCTGTTCAGGTCCCTGCTTTAATAAGCTGACTTTCATGATCATGAAGTTAGAGGAATCGTTCAACATATTCTGATTCCTGCTCCATCATTAATAGAGATGGATATCTTTTTCTCTAAAGATTTATTTATTTGACACAGAGAGAGAGAGAAGGCATGCACAAGGGAGGGAGGGGGCAGGGGTAGACAGAATCTCCACTGAGAGGGGAGCCTGATGCAGGATGCTGGGCTTGACTTCCTGACCCCAAGATTATGACGGAGCCAAAATCAAGAGTCAGGCGCTTAACTGACTTAGCCACCCCAGTGCCCCTAGACATGGAGTTCTTACCTGGATCTTCCAGATCCGGCAAAATCCTCTCCTCTCCTAGATGGGAAAAGAGAGTTTTAGAAATGCTTAAGTGACTTGCCCAAGGACACACAGCTAAGTGAATGAGGATGCACTTTACAGCAGGCTCAGTAAAGCAAGTAAACTGAATTGTATTGAATACCAGCCTATAAGGTACGTTCATCCAGATATAGACTGGAAGCCTTTTCTTCTTTCTATTCCCCGTGCTGAGCACTAATAACACATAGCAGGACCCCAAAGGTCATTGAGTAACATTCCATTTCAGAGGCACATGTACAATTACTATGTGAACATGCTTTGAAGGGAATGATACACAGGTTGTACCTAGAGGGGCAGACGGCTCTCCTAATCCAGACTTGCCCAACCCTGGTGCGTGAGCACACTGGTTTCCTGCCCTCCACTGACAGATGGCAAGGACTGGATCTCTCTCTTTGCTGTACTAGAACCCCTTCCCAGTGTACAGAGGCTTTAAGCAGTTTCATTTACTTAGTCCGTTGTGTGTACACACACACACACACACACACACACACACACACATTTCTCTGCATGCTATGATGTGACTAGTTTGAGAAACCAAGGGCCAGGCTAGCAGAATGGAACTCGGGAGAACCAGGAGCAGAAGGAGACAGCAGTGGTTGCGTGACCACCTCTGGCTGCATATATTAATCCCTGGTGGAGCCAAAAATAATAAACTAGTGCCCAGGTTTCATATCAGTCCAATTAAACAGAATTTCTGGCATCAGGATTTTGAAGCTCCCCCAGGGGATTCCAGTGTGCATCAGGGCTGAGAAGCAATGGTGTAAAGTGAGGCAGACAGAACAGACCTCCAGAAACAAGGGAAGACTGCCATGGAAGCATGTGCCTGTTGAGGCTTCTCTTGGCTGTGTGCAATCAGCTCAAGGGAGGCTCTCCCGGAGGCCTGCCAGTAGGAGGTGTGAGCAAATAATACTCAGCAGAGGTATTTCTAGGTATGACTGCAATCGTTCCTCCTACCATCACTCCTTTCCGAAGTGGGCTCATTGCCACTGGGGAGAAACAGCAGAAATGAGTACAGTGTTGCTGGTTATTGTAAACAGGACCCTGAGCTCCTTAGGCTTAGAGAGAGTATCGTGGTAAAACATAGAGAGGAGGACCTTTTCTGGCTGGAGAGAGAGTCCTCTAAGGAGGTACCTGAGCCTTCCCAGTGACCCCTGAGACAGCCATACTGTGCTGTGAGCTGCACAGAGGAGACCTCGGGAGGGCCGGTGAAGTTTCTTGTGCCCAAGCATGGCTTAGATGTAGTAGTGAGACTCTGGACCCAAGGACTGTGTCAACAGGGGCAGTGAATTATTATCATTCTTATTAACATTCTTATCATTATTACTATTATTTATTTTAGAGAGAGATAAAGTGTGCATAAGCATGAGGAGCAGAGGGAGAGGGAGAGAGAGAATCTCAAATGGATGCCACACTGAGCACAGAGCCCCACGCAGGTTCCATCTCACGATGGAGTCAAAGCCAAGAGTGGGATGCTCAACTGACTGAGCCACCCGGGCACCTCAGGACCGTGGATGTTTTGATGGAAAACTGGGTGCCCAGTGACCAAATGTTAGATGTCACCACTCCGCCACCCACTACCCTGACTGCTTTAGCAGTGCCCGTGTCATGGAATACATGACAGAACCCTAGTGCACAAGAGTGGGGGAAATGTCAGAAGGACTGAGGGTGCTTGTCTTTCTCCTTGCTCTGGTGGAACAGGGACTCAGAGCCTGACACTTGGGTGCTATGAAATAATGACAAATGGATATCCTACACACTGACTTAATGGACCGATATTTATACCCGCGACCTGACACTTTTTAAAATATTAAGTCAGCCATAGGTATTAAGAGAAACCAGGAGTGGCAAAACATGGGTTAGGTGCACTCTAGCATCACGCTGTGGTTCAGCTGTGACCTTGACCATAGAGAAATGAAATTGATCATAAGCCTGTGCTTTCTCCACTCTAACTGAGCTAAGGACCACATCTTATCCAACATTGTCATTCTAGCACTTACTACTACGCCTGGCGCACAGCAAGCCATCTGTCAAGGATGAGTAAATGAAGAGCTCCTTATGACTAAATTCATAGCCAGCAAGCCGCATAGCCGGTAAACTGCGGAGCTCTTTGTGATAAATGAATTGCATAGTTAGAAGAGGAGAAGTTCAAAGCCAAAGTGTCAGCAAGCCTCACCGCAGTGACAATGTTAATGGTTATCAAACAGATTTATTTTAGACTCTGAAATGTAGGCAAGTTTCATGCTTGGAGAAATTATTTTTCTGTTCCTGACTCATTAGAAAAGTACTTGCTTAAACAAATACTACCATGTTTTACAATAAGTTGTGATTGTATTTAAGAAGTGAGGTTTAAAATAAAGAAGGACTCGATGGTATTATAATCTTGTTCATGTAGCATAAGCTGTGATGCAGAACGGTGTTGATTAAATTGCTTAAGAAAAGAATGCATATTTATTTCCACTGAGTTCTTGGAAGAGATCCTAAGAAACTCAGTGCCCAAGCTAGTGAGGCCATCAGGAGAATATTATATGGAAGCTCTTTGCACTTATAGCATTTTGGTCATAATCTAGAGGACTTTCTGGTGGTGACGTTCAGGCTAGGACCAAACAGGGACAGGGGACAAGGTCTGGGGAGACTGTCGGGCTGCCCTAGTCCTGCCCAGGATACCATCTGCTGAACTTCTACCTTAGAGAGCCAACCATTTGCACAACCCTGGGACCCTCCCCATTTGAGGGAGAACGGCTCCCCAACAAATGCTTGTTGAATAAATTCGGTGAAGAAACAAGTCCCATCCTGCTTCAAGAAGTCTTGTTAACATCTCGTGGTCAAGATAAAGAAATGTGGATTTGGGTGCTAAGATCGGAACATTTAAAATTGGTAGAATAATCAAAGCTGAACAATTCTGATAAGATCTTAGGGAAAGATCTTCAGTGTCTTGCTTCTCAATTCAGCCTGTATTCATGTTCTGCCCAAGAGCATTATCGATGACTTAGATAAGAAAATAAAGATTTCAAAGACCTTAAAAATTGTATGGTGTACATTTTTTTTTTTTTTAAGAGAGAGAGCAAGTAAGAGAGAGAGAGTATGTGAGAGCAGGGAAAGGGGCAGAGCAAGAGAGAGAATCTTAAGCAGGCTTCATCCCCAGCATGGGGCTTGAACTCATGACCTTGAGATCATGAGTCAGAGCCAAATCAAGAGCCAAAATCAAGAGTCAGAGGCTTACCCAACTGAGCTATCCAGGCACCCTGGGCATGTTTAATTCTATCTATTACTATAGGGATAACAAGATCAGTACAGGAAATGTGGAAAATATAAGATAAAAATACAAGATATAAAGATATAAAGAAAACTATTTAAACCTTATAATAAACGTGTTTAATATTGTTTAATATTGTTAACAGTTATTTTTCATTTTTCTCCTGATGTCAAAAGAATTTCTTCACATCATTCAACTTTTTAAAATCTAATTTTTAATGGATAGCATTCCACCTTATGGGAGTATAGTCTAATTAGCCCATGCCAAACGTTGGGTGTTTAAATTGCTCCTTTTTTTAAAATGTGTGTGTGTGTTATTAAAAATAATGCTAAAGTGAACATCTTTGTTCATAGATGGCTCATAGATAGTTCAAAGATTAGTTCCTTAACCAATCAGGGTTTGGTCAAAGGTATAAACAACTATAAAGTTACACACACACACACACACACACACACACACACACATATGGTGGGTTTTTTTTGTCAAATTGTTTCCTAGAAGGGATATCCCCAAGACCCTCTTACATAACAGCATAGATTAGGGCTGAACAATAAAACTTTTATCATCAGTGAAACTGTTCTATACTTGCATTGTCCAATTCAGTAGTCCCTAGCCACATACAGTTATCAAACACTTGAAATGTGGTTGAGAAAATGAATTTTTAATCTTATTGAATTTAATTAATTTTACAGAGTTATACATGGCTCCCAACAGCCCAGGTAGACTCTGTGTGTCACGAAACCCTGAACTAGGAGGAAGGTGCCCCCCACCTTGTCAGTGCCCCCCAAGAGCCTCTAAAGTCTGATCACTCCAGTGGGGAAAGGCCCTCTTCCACTACTCAGGGACTTGTTTGTCGACACGATGCCTGGGGCAGGCTGGAATGACAACGGACTGACAAGGTGGCATGTGAAAATAGCCCTGTGAGATGGGGAAAGCCAGTGTAGGTATCTCAGAGACACAAGTCCTACTCTTGACCTCAGGAGTTGCCACGCAAGATCCGAGTTCAGTAACATCCATGGTGACAGGCTAGTTCATCTGTGCTTTGGACTGAACACCCGGCCTGTGTCATCTCTCCACCGCTCTCCTAGTGTTTCCTTGTACCCAAGTTCCCTCAGGATCTGCCTCTGGACAAGCCAAAATAGAGCTGTAAGTTCCAGAAATATACCTGCACGTGGGGACGATTGGAGGCACTGCAATCTGAGAGGACTCACTTGGACAGTTCGAGTAGTGCAATCAGACAGCTGAGGTTTCAATCTTGGCCTTTCCTTTTTCTGGCTGTATGACCTTGGGCAAATTATATAACCTAAATGTCGGTTTCCTCTTCTGTCAAAAGGAAGGTAACTAAGGGGCGCCTGGGTGGCTCAGTCGGTTAAGCGTCTGACTCTTGGTTTCGGCTCAGGTCCTGATCTCAGGGTAGTGAGACTGAGCCCTGTGTTGGGCTCCATGGAGTCTGATGGAGATTCTCTCTCTTCCTCTGCTCCTCCCCATGTATGTGCATGCTCTCTCCCTCATATAAATAAATAAATTAAAAAAAAAAAAGGTAACTGGGCCTTCTCATGAGACTGCGTTAGTGCATGAAGAGCAACCAGCAATGTTGGCACTCAGCAGCATTTATGGCTATTATAGTAACTGTGGTTTCAGTAATGGTGTGCAGTCTATTTGTTAAGAGGGTCAACTTGGTTTCTGAAAGACTGGATTATCCTCCAAGGAGCTTCTCAGGAGAGTTGGCAAGTGGGAAGACAAAGAGGGCCTTCCACAGGTGTGGCACAGGTCATAGGTCATTTCCTATGACACGAACTGAGACTATTGTGTTAAGTTTCTGACAGGCAAAGGCAGATGTGGCTGGAAGATTCAGAGAGTAGGATGAGTTCATCAGAAACCTCCACAAGACTGACCTGAATTTAGAGATCTTTAGAGCTACCCTCACTTCCCTCCAGCCAGCTGCAAACACGGAGGTCCCCAGAACTGTGTTAGGTCCCACAATTCACTAGAAAGCCTCACAGAACTCGCCGAAAGAGCTATGTGGACAATTACACTTTTATTGTAGCCAAGGGGAGGGAGACAAATGAGGGGCAGCCCAAAGAAGAGACACATAGGGTGAAGTCTGAGAGGGCTCCGAATGCCAGCTTCTGCCTGTCTCAGGACCCGGTCCCCTTTTGGCACCAGAGAGAGTGACAAGACTCTGACTATTGCCACCCAGGGAGCTGCACTCAGTCTTCGGTATCTGGAGTTTTACTGAGGGTTCATTACCCAGACAGGCTTCCTGACTGAATCACAGCAAAGACAATTCTATCACGTGACAAACTCCACGGGCTTAGAAGTTACCTTCCAGGGACAAAGGACTGCAGAATCCATTATGATCCTGAGAGTGACTGGACTGGAGTACAGTGAGTCCCTGAGACCTATAATTACTGGGGGGATGGAGTGTGACGTGTGGTCCCCATGCCCTCATTCTCTCTGATCACTCAGAAAGATTTCGTCTCAAAGCCTGGAAAGGAAATAACAGAGAAGAGCTTGACCACACTCTACCGCAGACCCCTACCCTGGAACTCTTCAGAGACTCCCCCAAATGACTTCAGAGTGCCACACAACAGCCCCAACAGCTCCGGATCTGACCCAGGTGCAGGCCAGGGGAGATGCGACAACCTTCTTTTATATGCCACAACCCAATTGTACCTGTTCTCTGCATCCAAATGCAAAAACAGACCGGGAGAGAAACCGAGAGCACCGAGAGCAAAACCGAAACTTTTCCTTCCGTCTGACTTTTCAAGGAAACGGACCCCTACACCCAAACTCTGTCTATTCATTTCTTTTTTTTTTTTTTTAAGATTTTTATTTATTTATTTGACAGAGAGAGAGAGAGAGAGATCACAAGTAGGCAGGGAGGCAGGCAGAGAGAGAGAGAGAGAGGAGGAATCAGGCTCTCTGAGGAGCAGAGAGCCTGATGTGGGGCTCGATTCCAGGATGCTGGGATCATGACCTGAGCTGAAGGCAGAGGCTTTAACCCACTGAGCCACCCAGACACCCCTGTCTATTCATTTCTAAAATCAAACTGAGGTCTGAGCTGAGTTAATGGGGGCAATTCTCCTTCCTAGGTCACCCAGAGTTCACCCTTCCCTTTTTGGTGCTAGGAGTGAGGCCAATGCAAAAATTATTCTCAGGTAATTTTTGGCCTAGTGTGGAGATGACACCGTCTGGCTAGGAGTTTTGATTTGCTCTGCGAGAGCTGTGAAAAAAGGGAACTTGTCCCTAAATGGATTTGTCATCTTGTATAAAGTCCCTGATTATTAGACAAGCTTAATTCACTGACTTGATTGTTAACAATCATTGACGCTTTAAATTTCAAGCTCGAAATGGAAATGACTTGATTTAATTTCCAGACTAATGAAAGCTTCACACCATCCTCCCAGCAATCCAGCGATGTGAAAGAAAAGTAAATGGCGCCATCAAGGATTCCGAGCTGAGTGGAAGGATAAATGTCAAGTGCCTGCTTGAGTTTCTGTTCCACTGCCATTTCATACGAAGGAATTGCTTTAAAAACAAGACTGGCTGAAAGGTGACCTTGATCTGTGGGGTTTGCTGGCTTTTCTTCTTTTCATCAGAACCCTGAAGTAGAACCGTTTGATTGCTATCACTATGGAAGCCGACTTGCTGAATATAAGATTAATCTAGGGCTTGAAATGTAAAACTCAACTTTACTTTAAAAATTAATTTTATGAAACATTACTCCCTGGTATGAACTAATTGCTTCTGTAGTTAAGACCAAATGACTTCCCTTTAAAAAGTGGGGTTTGTGGGTTACTCCTTTCGTATGCCTCTACACCACAAACACAACCCCCTTCATTCATACGGTCAGTCTAGGATAACTCAATAGGTTTTCTGGAATAGGTTTTGTTGCTTAATTACATTTAGATACAAATGTCGGTATGTTCCTCAAAATACCTAAGTTCTCAGAGTATCTTTGGGAAGGAAAGTTTTCATTAGGCATTGCAATTACATGAATTTTGAAGCACTGCTGATCAGACCATGTTCCTTGCTTATTAACAAACCCATGTGACAAACATTTTTTTTTTAAAGATTTTATTTATTTATTTGGCAGACAGAGATCACAAATAGGCAGAGAGGCAGGCAGAGAGAGAGGGGGAAGCAGGCTCCCCGCTGAGCAGAGAGCCCGATGCGGGACTCGATCCCAGGACCCCGAGATCATGACCTGAGCCGTAGGCAGAGGCTTTAACCCACTGAGCCACCCAGGGGCCCCCCATGTGACAAACATTTGACATAAAAAGACTGGCTGTTGTTTTGGTTTTAGATAAATATAAAATGCATTTTAATATTTTTTGCATTCAAAATACATTCACTTAAAGATTGAAATAATTCTAAAAGAAAGAGAGAGAAATCTTTTGTTCCCCTTCCTATCCCCCTCTACCAAATGTCCCCCTTCTGCAAGTGATCTTTTGTATTTTATTCTACTACGTTTTCATCAGTTCTGCATGCAAACCAGATAATGCAGACATAGAATCTCGTTTCCTTATTTGGATAGAAATAGTCCACCAAATGCATTGCTATTTTTTTAATGTTTATTATTATTTATTTTTATTAGTCTTGTTATTCTGCATAGAGATATACACCTTTCAAAGCAGTTGCACTGCCTTCACGAGACCCAACAATTTCAAATCATTTTTTAAAGAGTCATATCATCTTCTTTTTTTTTAATTTTTATTTTTATTTAAACATATAATGTAACCCCACCCCCCTCTCCCAACCCGCTCCCCCCAACCCCCCTCAGTTTGTTTTATGACATTAAGAGTCTCTTTTGGTTTGTCTCCCTCCAGATCCCATCTTGTTTTATTTACTCTTTTCCTACCACCTTAAGCCCCACCTCCGTTGCATCTCCACTTCCTCATATCAGGGAGATCATATGATAGTTGTCTTTTTAAAAAAGAAACAGGGCTTACAGCATAGCATATTAAGTGATAATAATACCTTAACTTTATATATGTATGTTTACTTATTTTTAAAGCTTTCTTGAGGTATAACTTATATAAAGTAACATTTGCCTGTTGTGAGTAAACAGTTCATTACTTTGTTAAAGGTTGAGGGTTGTGCAGCCGTTATCACAATCCTACATTGCTACTTTTATTCAAAATAAGTTTCAGAAATATTTCCCTATCAGAGCATAGAGCATCCTTATTCTTTTCCATAGCCATGGGGTACCCTGTATTGGTCCCTCTGCTTCCTGGGCCAGTGTGGTAGTGATTCACACAGGCTGTTTCCAACCTCTTGCTCATAGATACAGTGTTATTTATTGTATAATTATTCACTATATGCATATGTATGATATTAATGTATAAATGGTACACACCGTTTATTATGAATAAAAGGGTCAGTTGAGGGGTCCCTGGGTGGCTCAGTGGGTTGAAGCCTCTGCCTTCAGCTCAGGTCATGATCCCAGTGTCCTGGGATCAAGCCCCGAACGAACGGGCTCTCTGCTCAGCGGGGAGCCTGCTTCCTCCTCTCTCTCTGCCTGCCTCTCTGCCTACTTGTGATCTCGATCTCTCTGTGTTAAATAAATAAATAAAGTATTTAAAAAAAAAAAAAAAAGGATCAGTTGACTATCTTCCCCAGAGCATGATGGCTGGATGAAAATTAAATGCATTTGCCATTTTGTTAGAAATTTGGGGAGAAATTGCCGAATTGTCCTTTATAGGGTTTTATCATTGTTTTTTTCATTTCTCTTAGCAATGCAGAAGAATGGTTCTTCACTCGCTCGCACCCCTTTCTTACTGTTGTGTGTTGCCAAACTGTGGGAATTGTGTCACTGCTACGTTGTTAACTGAGGTTTCATTTGTATTTTGCTTACATGTATAGTTATTTCTTCATACGTTCAAGATGCATCTGTCTCTATTTTTATGTGAAGCTCATATTTCTCTATTAGATTGACTATTTCTTCTCCATATCAAAGAGGTTTTTTTAAAGCAACTTTATTAAAGTTTAATTGATGTTTACTAAATTATTTATAAAATTAATTGGTGTTTATTTAAGTTTAATTGATAAATTGCACATATTTAAAGAGCACATCTTGGTGGATTTTCATATACACACATGTATCTATGAGTGTATGTCACTATGTATATACATATACACATACACACATATATATAGAGAGAGATGTATACTATTCATATATATACACATATATATGAATGAAATCATCACCATAATCAAGAACACAAACATTTCCACCACCCCAAGAGTTTTATGTCCCTGAGTACTCCCAAATCTGCATAACAAATGACCTAAACTAGAAGATGGTTGTTCCTGAACCAGGAGAACGCTGCTTGGATTCTACCCTATTGCTGGTCCCCCACCCCAGAGATGAGGATGGATGGTCCAAGCCTCAGTTTACTCACTGTCATGGGATTGCAAGCTTGTTTTCCTTTGAACTATAATTGTTATATATTTTTCTAGACTGTTTGAAATCTCAATAAGTTTTAAAAGAAATAGAGAAATTATATTTATTTAATATAGCAAATTGAATTTCTATTTTGGCTTTAATGTAATAAATATGGAAATACCAAGGTTTTTCTCTAATGAATTAAATGAACTACTGATGGAAAAGTATGTATGTATTTCTGCCAGGCAACAATGTATTGATGCCACAAAATGCTGTTTTTATGCAAGCTGCCTAACCTGTTCAGAACTCTCATCATTCAACCTTAATATGAGGCTGATATTTTCACAAATGCTTTTTACAAAACAATTTCAAATGTCTTCAAAACAATAATTTGATTTCCTATTGAGTTTGCCCATTGTGGTGAATTTTGAACTTAATAGTGGTTTCTTTAATAGTCTTTCTCTTAAGTTCCCATTCATTGATCCAAAACTGAAATCTATCAGTATAAAGTCACTATTAGAATGAACACAAAAATTAAAGGGAAGAATTTCCACCTGGACCATATCCTGAGATTTACAAAACATACAGCTAAAACTACATGCCTTTAGACTTCTCAACGGTAAAAGAATATTCAAAACAAATCTAAATCCATTTCCTCAAAAATTAAAGAAAAAAGCAATTATTTCCCAGTATTTGAAAAAGCCTGAAACACAAGTAAGTGTAACATTTGGTTAAAGTTCAAATGATGCAGTAGAAGCCAATTTTTTTCAGTGTGTACTTAAGAATAATGGTAAGAGTGACAAGTGTAACATTTATTGAGCAATTTCTAGGTTTTAGGAGCTGTGCAAAATGATTTACAGACATTGACTCATAAAATTATCAACCTGGTAATCCTATTATTGTGTTCATTTTGTAGTTCAGATCTAGAGTTCTAAACATGCTTAGCTTAATAGCCAATAAGTAAAGTTGCTGGCTTCCAAACTTATAGGTCAATCTCTAATACTTATAATATAAATGTTTTTTGAATTATGGGACTTGAATTATACTTTCAAAGGTTTGATTAGTTACATAGATTACAGATTTTTAAATGAATGTCTTAATTTTATTTTTCTAAGTCTATGTAAACACACTTTTATGCGTTTTACTTAATAGCAATATGTTTTCAACCATTCCATTTTAAAAGTTATGTTGCAGAACTTCCAAGGAAATATGGTAGATTGCATGTCTGTGTTAACTTTCACTTCTTTTGGGAAACTCGGGAAATAGCCATAAATGAAGAAAGAGGTTTAAACTCAGGAGGTCAAAGAGAACAGGAAAGTGGATGGCAGAGGACCCCTCCAAGGGTCTGCAGAGTTCGTGTGTTAGGACTAGAGGACAGCAAGAAAGCAGTGGCTGGCCACTGAACAAGAGAGAAAGGTCAGAAACTGGAGTTTCTCTTGGGAGGCAGACTAGGGGTGTAGAGCTGAAAGTGGGGGACATGCTTCAAATTGGTAAGGCAGAAGTTAGACTTCAGATCTCTCTCCCCACCCTAAGCAAATGACAAATGACAGCTAAGCAGAAGGCAAGAAAATGATTGATTTGAAAAATTACCCAAAGTCTCATGGCAGGCTTACATTATGAAATCAATACTCCTGGCTACTTGACAATTTTATTGGATCAAAATATTGGTGCTGTCATTTACATAATTAATAACATTAGCCTGATATCTTTTATGTATTTTTAAAGTTTTATGATTTTTATATGTGAATATTATTTTGGAGGACTTTTTTCCATGTATCAATTTGATATGACTACAAACAAGAAATTGACTAAGAGACGACTCAGCCATTTATATTATATTGCAATTGGTAAAAATATTGCCTGGTTTTATCCAGCCCTAATAATAAGGAAAAATGAACAAACCCAATTTTAGTATAAAAAAACTTCATCATACTTCTTAATTTTACTGTGGTTTTATTATAATTAATGGCTAATACATATGC